>OY986438.1:47327787-47395287 GCA_963920525.1 Dichetophora obliterata | reverse complement strand
ATCTACATCAGAGATTGCTAAGACGAACAACAAAGGACCAAGGTGACTACCTTGTGGGACACCAGAGGTATCTGTAAAGACTCTGAATTGGAAAATCTAAAGATGACAATGTAAGGACGTCCTTCGAGATATGTATGATTTAATCCATGATGTAAACAGTTATGGAAAACCAAATGCTTTAAGCTTAAGAAGGATGATAGTGTGTGAGATTTTGTTGAACGCTTTACTAAAGTCGGTAGAAACTTAGTTAATGGTAGTAGATCTTCCCTTGAGGAAGTCGTGTTGACTAGGAAGAAAAATAGATTTGGAATGAAAAAAGAGAATGTCATAGATAATACTTTCAAAAATGTTGGGAGTACATGACTGTTTTGCAATGGGTCTGTAATTGAAAATATCATTTCAAGGTCCTTTTTTATGCAGAGGTATTATGTACGAACTCTTCTATAACTTAGGAAAAACTGAATTAGAAAAAGAAAGTTGAAAAAGAGCCTATATGGGATGAGCCAACAAAGTTCGAGAATTTTTCGATAACAATAGTAAGCAAACCATAGGGTTTAGGAGAATAATCGTCCTTTAGATAATTTATCTTTCCTAACACATCAGCTTGTGTAATATCAACAGAAGTCAGCGACGTTTGAGGACAGTTCCTTAACAAAGAAAAATATTCGTAGTCAAAGTCATCGTTATGATTTGTGTATGACACTGAAAAAATTTGCAAATAGGTTTGCAATTATTTTCGGGTTGTCTGAGGAGATGTCCGAAAAAGTGAGGGCAGATGAGTAGTTATCAGATTTTCTTTTGATATGGATGAACTTGTAGAAGCTTTTAGGACCCGACAACAATTTAGTTTGAATATAAGCAAGATAAGACTCTTACAGCGTTTCACAGAGTGTGGAAAAAAATTATAGGCGTGAAGATAATTTGTGAGATCAAGAGAAGAACGAGGAATTAAATATGCGCGCCAAAGTTTGTTTCTTTTGTTACGCAGTACAAGTAGTTCCTTATTGTACCAGCGGGGACATGACGAAAAGTTTTTCTGCCGGTGAAGGGGACAGATTGTGTGAAGCAGGCGAAAATTATGTCATAGAAGTGAGCAATTGCAGTATCAACGCTATAATGAGCATAATCGAAATTATGTTGGAAATCGAAACCTCACATGAGTAGCATATGTATCAAAATCTTCTTTGACTTGATGGCTCGTCAAGCCAAGTTGCACGTAGAATCTGATGAATGAGATATTTCCTATTTTTCTTATAACTATTTTTCCATTTAAAAAAAACCTTCACAATTTAACTATGTGAAGCTTCCTTAAAGCAAACCGGCTAATAATCTATAATTTTAAAAAGTCCTTGTTTACTATGAAGCAGGAGCGTTAGTTTCTTTATAATCACGACAGCTAGTACCTACACAACTGAATAACAGTTTTAGTTCATTGCACTCTTGAAAGTTTGTTGTTGTTTTTTTATGCTTAACTGTGCTGAAATTTTGAATACTTTCTGAATCGTTACGCTTTGTTGTGTTCTTTGGGTTCAAGCATAGCTTCGCTAATCAAGGCATATAATCGATAACTCATAAGCCACTTAGACTTAAGCTAGCATGCAATAATATTGACAGCAACAACAACAACAATATATCATGGCTTGTCAATCAAGTTTATAGAAAATAAAAAAAGTGCATGATTTGCAAACAAGCTAACAATTTTATGACAATCAGTGCAGTAGAGGAGTTTTGTTGTTGTTGTAATACAACATGTCATTACTTTTGATAGACATCGAAAACGAGCAACGAAAACGAGACAGCATAAATTGCATTATTACAAAAACAACAACAACAACAACAACAACAACGACTAAAAATAGTATCTTCCACAAAGCAATCATTTTTTAAAACCACCAACATAAAACAAAATCGTTGCAGTGCAATATTTTTCTTAACTCCAATTTTTCTTTTTACTACTTTTTGATTGCAAAGCAAACATTCGTACTGATGAGTGTTTTTTTTTCCAAAACCTCTATTAACTCCCCACCTTTTTTTTTTACTACTATTTACTTAGTTCTACTGCAATTTCAATGTAGCAATTTTGTGGTTTTAAGTTGATTGCATTGATTGCTCAGAATAATTTGTCGAGTAAACTTTGCATCGTAAATCATTGGAATATATTCAATGTAGTTGCTGGCATCCGGTGCATCTCAGCAGCATCATGAAAATTCATAAAACTTATCAAAGAGCTTACTTGTGGAATATATTTTTTGAATACTTTTTAATGTTGTGCGACAATTTGTCGCTAACGTTTCATGCAACATTTCAAATACAACACATGTCTAGTTATTTGTTTTTGTTTATTGGTGCTGTCCTAATATTTTCTAACACCATTGTAACCATTTTATGGCAATAAATTAAGAAATTGCTAGACTAAACAAAGCAATTCTTTTGCCTCTAAATGTTCAGGGAAAGGAAACGTGAAACTGTTGGTTTTTTCTTCTCAACCTTGAGGTCGCTTTAGAAAATGTCGCAATGTCGATATTAATTGTGTAAACATTTCGAAGAATGTCTTTTGGACCTGGGGTAGGGAACACAAACCTGTGGTTGGTCCTGTGTTGTTGGTGTTTTGGTGTTAAGCCTGGGTTGAAGCGACTCTTATAACTCTGACCTGCTCATGTTTTGTTTGGGTCTTATTGTCTAAAAATACTATTTTTTCTGCCGATATCCGTTCCAAATATTAGATATTGTTGCATTTATTGTCAGCTGTGTTAAGGCTCAGCTCAGCCGAAGATAAGCAGTAGGTATTCTTAGCACTTTGAAGGCTTTGATAAATTTGATTGTGTTATTTGGCGATTTCACGCGTCATTTAGTCGAAGTAAGCCGTCTGTTTTTGGTAATTATTGTCATTATTCTTTTAATGAAGCCGAAGCTGGAAATTGAGTGAATTTCGATGACTTTTATAACCATTGCCCAAGTCAAAATAACAAAGATATAGAGTTGTGCTACAAATGAATTTTGTATAAATCGCTGCTTTGTTGTCAACAACAACAACGAACAAGTTGGCAATAAAGTAATTAACTACAACCAGAAAACACAATACAAAAATCCATCTTCATTTGTACGCCAACAAAAAAAAAAAAAAAAAAAGATGAGAAGAACTTTTTCGACTGAAATGGAAAAGTTGACCCAACTTCAACTTCATATTCGGGTAGTTTCGATAGGCGATATATTGACGCAATCTCTATAAATCTATAAAATTATCAGCGAAAATGTCTCACATGTTGCTGGCAATTTACGATGCAATAAATTTTAATAAACAACAAATAACTGAGCAGCACAAGACATGCATCCCCCTTCCCCCTCTCCAACGTTCACACACCAACACCACTGCTCGACACTCTTAAAGTGCGATATATTCAATAAATTCAATCTAGCCTATGCCATGCGGGTTATCAGCAGTGAGTGCCTCCGACACCAAAGAATTGCTCGCCATATGCAAGAGGTTATCTTCTGGCCACAAGAACTGCTGAGAGTTTTAGCTAGCGAGGCGTTGAAAGTAGCTGAAAGTAAACTTTTATAGCACTTGGTTAACTTGTTTTTTTATGATTAATAATTCTGCTTTTCTATTTGTATACATACACACGAATATAGTAGTATTTTATTTTCTACTACTATTTTTATGACTCCTCCTTTTATGACGCAAGTGTGTGTGGCTGTTCGCGAACATCCATGGATTTTTATGAAACCTCATTTTATGTGTGTAAAAACTGCATAATATAGTAATTTGTACAACTACGTCAATAAAAGAACGAACAAGACACATATAAAAGAGGCAGAAGTAAAAGAAAAGCAGCTGATTAGTTGGCAATTAAATGCAACCAAGTGTTAGGCTGTTAAGTTTGTTCTTTGTTTTATGGTATTTTGACGTTACGAATTGATTTTTCATAGTCATGAAAATGCGTTGAAAACATTCGTCGGCTCAGTTTTTTTTTAATATTTGATTATTTTCTAGTGATTAGCGTGAATTGAACCCATGCTCTGATAAGAAAACCAAGGTTGAGCTATTGAGACGAGCTATAGATTGGCAGAAAACTAGTTGATATGAATGAATACAGATCAAAATGGTGTAAAAAAATAAATTGATAAGCGCAAAGTAGAAAAAAACTCCGCTGCAGCTTGAAAGAAATAAAGTAGCAGTAAATCGTTTTCACTAGATTTGAGTTCGAATAGATAATGAGAAAAATGGAGCGAAGTGGCTATTTTATAACAAGCATTGCTCACAACAAAAAGTGGAAATATAGTTTATGATATATTACATAAAGCAGTTTTTGGAAAAGTGAGAAGAGGTCCTGCCTCTCAATTGTATTTCGTTCAATTATATTTTCGTTTAGAATCAACTTGGGGAAAACATCTCTGGACTAAAATAATTAAAATTGAAAAATCTAAGCGCTTTAATTGAAAATTATTGTTTGCAATCACATATTCATGTGGTTTAAACATATATAGGACATTTTCCAATCCGGTATTTTGATTTTCATAATTTCTTTGTGAAAATAAAATGTACTCATTGCAATTAAATTTTACTCGTACCATATAACCGATTTTATATATAAAAGTAAAATTAGAAAAATTTTTACTGACTTATACTGACTTATACTGACTTATAGCACCGGGAAAAAATTCCGCATTTTTTGACCTCTTCAATAATTCTGCATTTTTTCCGTTCTTTTTTTTTAAAAAAATTTGACCTTAAAATAAATCACGTTCCTTTTTCGAAAATGTTGACTGCAAAAGTATAACAAATGCAGAACTTTCCGACCTGTAAAATTCGATGGTTCTGTATTCTGCTCTCTAGTAATACCAAAATATTGTAATTTTGACGTTAATATTTTGTGCTGTCACAATTGAAGACATGAGTGGATGAAGGTTATATGTCGCATTTTCGGATTTTTGCTGTTCTATGCATAGATGAAGATGTAATGTACATAACTATCAATGTTTCACTTTAAACAACCATGTTTGTTACTACAGTTGCGGTTAAAATAATAGCGTGCTCTTATATTCAAACATGTTTAGATAAATAATACTAGTCTACAAATTTTCGATCCGGTAAACCGATTATCATTCCTAGATGTACTTTCAATACTTGTTCCAAATTTGTACACAGTTTTCTCCGATATTGTAACATTTTCACGATACAGGGTGTTTTACGTTTTTGGCACGTGTTTAGTATTATTTATATAGAATCTAAACTACTAACCATAAAATAAAAAAGAATATTTTCTATTTTAGAAGAAATATCAACTTTTCCATTAATCTATCAACCATTTTCGTATTATGTGCTGTAGCGGAGCTAAAATTTTCAGATTACCCAACGAAATATCAACAAATTTTGTATCTTTTATTTTAGCAGAGCTGTTATCATCCAAAGTTAGAATTTAGAAAAAACCTATTGATTAAGTGCATTTTTACATGAAAAACAGACATTTTAAATTTGGACGATTACAGCTCCGCTAAAACAAAAGATATAAAATTTGTTGATATTTCGTTTGATAATCTCAAAATTTTAGTTTTGCTACAACACATGACACGATAGTGGTTGATGTATTGATGGAAAATTTGATAATTTTTCTAAAATACAAAATACTATTTTTTATTTTATGGTGAGTACTTTAGTTTCTAAATCAATAATACTAAACACTTGCCAAAAACGTAAAACACCCTGTATCTGGAAAATTTTACAATATAGGAGGAAACTGATGACAGGTTTCGAACCAGCGATGAAAGTGCAAATAGGAACAATAATGGGTTTCCTGGATCCAAAATTTGTAAACAAGTATTGTTTATACAAACATGTGTGAATAAAATAGTACTGCTATTATTTTGAACACAGCTGTATATCAGAAAATAACTTCTTCAAAAAGTTTGATTTAGTATAGATTTCAGTACAAATGTGAAACTTTTGTGTAGCCAATATTAAACGAAAAAATTTGGCATTTTTTCTGTTCTTTTTTTCAGCTCAAAAGAGGTAAATTCAGGTCAGAATCTAAAAAATTCTGTATTCTGTGATTTCAGACAGCTAGGCTAGCTGTGTTTTGGTTCAAATAAAACTGTTCATAATTAATCATATTTTTAAATAAAAGTAATGAAAAATATTCATAAACATTATTATGTTTCACTATTATTATGGTACATTGGCATATTTTTTATCTTTACCATAATTTTGGATTTCTGTTCTATCAAAGCCACTTTGAATTACTCTCTTAGGAATTTGAATTAATCTTTTCTAAATTCCAATTGATCTCTTTTGAATTTTTTAAAACATTTTTGAATTTTAATTGGTCTTTTCTCTCAATTAAATAACATTTTCCGAATTCAAATAGGAGCTATCTCAACTTCAAATTAAGATTATAAATTCCAATTTATCTTTTCTAAATTTCAAATGCAATTCTGGATTTCAATTGATTTTTTCTGAATTTCAATTGATCTCTTCTATAAAAAAACTGCTGTTCTTTCCAGAGTTACAATTGATGCTTTTTGAATCTCATTTGATCTTATATGTCAAATAGAATTAAAACATTTTAATTGATTTTTTCTAAAACTCGATTGAGTGGTTTATTTTAAAAATATAATATGGCACGTAAAAACTTTTAGGGGTATTCTCTATGTCCAGCATAATTGCACGATGGCACGGATTGTAACAATCCTATACTAAAATATCCAATGGATAGAGAGCACCCTATTGTACAAGCGTAGCATACACTCAAAAAAATCTGCTTCCCATAAATTAAGAAACTGGAGCATCAATTCATAAGCATGGGTTTATCTATATTTCATAGAAGTTCTTAATGTAGAGAATTTTTACAAGATTAAACGTTCTCACTTCTTCGTATTCGTTGCAACGTTATCAAAACAGCTTCTGACTTTTAATTAAACTTTTATTTAAATATAAGAAGTAAGGGTATGATAAAAGTTAAATTTCTAAAAATTGTATAAAAGCAGAAATAATTTGAAAAAAGACTGTATTAATATCAAGTCCTTTCGCAAAATTCTACAGCATGATTTCTTAAATTTAAAATAACATAAGCATAAAAACTAAGGTTAGCAAAAAAGTACAACAACGATAAAGTATGAAAGGAAGAAAAACTGAGAAATTGACACTGAAATCTCATCGCCTATGGTGCGCTAAAATGCGACAGCACGGCGTTCCACACCCAGGTTCGATCCCAGGTGGTGTCATCACAAAGATTTCTGATGAAGCCTGTAGCAGGGCCGAAATTGCAATAAAATGAGCTAGTGATGTTTTCCTTTTCATATTGAAAATGTTGTTGTTGTTGTTTTCTTTGGAAAAAATTCGTTAGAGCAATTAATTGTTCTATCCTGACCTAAAGCTGAATAAACGATTTTAAACTATCAAACAACTAGAATTTGTATTAAAAATCAAGAATGATTTAAACTATCAAACATTTAGAATTTGTATTTAAATCATAGAAAATTAACATAATACTAAAGAATAAGGTATTATAGAAAACTTTCAATTATAAGTTTTATACTTGGGTATTTATTTATACTTGGTTATTTCGTAAAAATACATGTAAGTTTGTATTTTTTTATACACCACAAGGTATTTATTTTAGGAATGCTTTTCTTATATTTCTAAAAAAAATGCTTTAAAATTACTTACAAAGCGAACGATTCTAAATAAAGCAAACTAAGCGACGATTGTTGAACAACTCCGATGGTCGAATGGATAAGCTGATGGACTTACAATCACGCGGCCGAGGTTCAAGTCTCCGGATAGTGGTAATTTTTCAATTTAATTTAGTGTTGATAATAGCAATGTTTGCAGTTTTTCGTCAGTATAAATATAATAATTCTCACAGGATTCTGTTTAAAATCTTAAGAAATGTTTTTTTATGCAAAAATTCCAAAATTTCACAAGGGATTCGATGAAAAATTTTTTATTTTCAAAGAAAAAGTTTCTCTTAGTTATAGCCGATGATTAATAAATAGTAGAAAATTTCTTGTTATCATAGAAAATATATCTCTTAGTTATAGCCGATGATAAATAAACAGTAGAAAAACTTACTCAAACGTCATAAGATTTCAACACAATTGGGCTAAGTTTCTTCAATTTAGCGAAATAGTTCGTAAATGATTGGATAATTTTCCTAAACTATTTAACACTTCTGGTGTCAATTTAACGAAAAATATTTACTTAATTTTTAGAAAATCGGCCATGACGCTAGATGTAGCCCGATTTTCTAAAGATTGGGCGCTATTTTTCTAGATTTTCTGGAATTTTTTTCTTAGTGTAGTGAAATCAACAGCTAAATGAACTCTTTAGTGAGCTGCACTTTACGCTCATTCCACCATCTTTATACAGGAATAGCCGGAAGTTATAGATCGAACCAAAAAATCGATGTTTTTGGTCATGTGGCTTGTCACGTTCTTGCAATAAGCCCTTCAATTGGAAATGGTGTAGTTTATCTTTAAGATTTTAAGTTGGCCGACTAAATATGTTTTGAATAAATGTGTTTTGCCAATTTTTTGCATTTATATAATTTGATACACTAGTGTTCAGGCTAAATGGTCTGGAGTTTTTGATGCAAATAAAAAATGTATTTAATTTTTATCCTCCGACGTTTCGCTGGTTAGACATATCAAAAAACTGATATGTCCTTTTCGTTGGTTTTAGCGAAAAACAACACTTAACATTTTAACGTTACACAATTAAAACCTCACTATTAAACAAATTTCGTAATTTGTTGATATAATTTCTCAAGATTTTTCTGTATGCTTGGAACATATTTACAAGTGCTGTATGCAAGGAACTTTTTAAGGCAAGTGCTGTGAAATATTTTGTATGGGAGGTAGACATAGCAAAATATTTTTTGTGAATATAAATGTATACGTATGAAAGATTTTTGAGGAAGTGGCTTTGATATAGGTTCAATAAAAAAATAAAACTTTTAAAATTTTTGTGTTATTTGGGTTGTGGGTGAATTTAAAAATATTTTAGTCTGTGATATACTAGATCCAATTCCAAATCAGTCAATTTGAATCTTTTAATTAGTCAAAAATATTAATATTAATTAGTCAAGAACTTATAAAAATTTTAAAAACTTTTCGAATATGTATGTATAATTACAAAAATAATAGGCATTTACTTCGACGAATAGTAAATAAGTATCTATTATATTCTAAATAAAAGACATCGTTTCGATAGTATCGTAAGTATAGACGTAAAATTGCTCTTTATACAGAAATAGAGAAAAATTTTGGTTTTTCTTATTTATATTTTTCAAAACTATTTTAAAGCATTTCATCTTAAAAAACAAATAAGTTTTGTATAATAATTTTTCGTTTGATATTTTTAGTGATGAATTTGTTGTTCTTGTTCATTTTATGTTGGTTAAACTTAAATGTAATTCAAAATTATGTTTAATAAATGGAAATAAATATTTCGGAAAAATATGAATTATTTATTTTTCTGTAGTAAAGAACATGTATATATGTATGCATTTTAATTTCTAAAGTAATTTAAAATTTAAATTTTGGTTAACAAAATATATTTTTTAAATTTAAAAATATAATTCATAATATAAATAATTCGAATTTATTATGATATTTCAAAATTAAATAGAGTTTTCAAAGCACACACATTCTTAGTAACGTATGTGCCAACCTGTGTAGTAGTAATATATACTGGCTCTTCTGTAGCTAAGCGCATCTGTGTTCTCTATTATATTTATCTTGCTGAAAATAAACAAAACAAAAAAACCACAAAAACAACAGCTGCTGATGTGTATTTTTATATGTACATTTTACATACATATTAATAACAACAACAACAAAAAAGCAGCACAATAACAAACGACACGATTTCGAACCAAATCAATAACCACAACAACTACCACAGCAACAACCGAACTAACAACCACAACAACAGCAGCTACTGAAGCAGCTTGTGTGTAACTTTTCTCATGACTCCATACAAACCGCGCTGCACAATATAACGAGTCTATGGGATGAGGTACAAATATAGAAGGAGTCATCGTATACAAAAACTTTCATCAATATCGGCCACGCCCTTCTCCCACCTCCCATACAAAATTAACAATAAAAAAGCAATATATCGAGTTGTAGAAAGTGTAAAAACCAAGTTAACTAATTTTTTTAATTGACTGTATACACAATTACCCAACCTGCCATACAAAAAGAAGAATAAAAGTGCAACATCTAGAGTTATACAAAGTATGGAAAAAAAAGATAACTATTTTTTTATAAAATGCATTCACATAGTTATCATATAAAATTTTCATAAAGATCTGCCACGCCCTTTGCTCACCACCCATCCGTATAAAAATTTCATCAAGATTTGCCGCGCCCTTCGCCCACCTACCATACATAATAAAGAATAAAATTGCAATATCTCCAGTTGTAGAAAGTATAAGAAAGGAAATTAACTTGCTTATTTTTAACTGGTTTCACTTTACTGTCATAGAATTGTTTTATTCAGATTGCCCATTCAATGAAGTCTATTTATTAAAAATATTTTTATTTTAATAAATAGGTTTGTTTAAATTTTACATAAATCTTAAGAATGAGAAAAAATAACATAGAAAATAATTGACTGTCATCAGAATAATTCGTAGAGTCACTCGACACAAAGTCACAGAAATCAAGATCAGAAATGACATCAATGGTGTCATCATTCCTATGATGATCTTCATTTACCTTACAATTCTTACCTACGGGGATCTTAATGGTTGAAAATGACAGCGTAAAATTAGGGAGAGTAAATTGTAACCAATCTTAATAATTCTAGTGTATGTTGTAGTCAAAGCCCTAACAAACAATTTAAAATGAACTACGATGAAATCAGATGCGTATAACTCTAGAAATCTTCGCCTTGGTTGAAAACGACCAACCTAGCTGCTTTCGACACCACCCAGCAAGAAAAAGATGCATAAGTATTAAAAATTTAAAATTTTTAGAATATTGATTTTTGTATTAGTTTCGTAAAAAAATTTCAAGGCCTATGCAATTGTCTTTGCACAAAAAAGTCTAAAATTGAGTCCTTTTTTCAAATGTAAAATGTCACCTTGTCATGTATTTTTTGATACACAATTGGTGCTCATTTTCTTCAAAACATTCTATAGAAAAGTGGTCATAACACCCTTATTTGAAAGTATTCTGAGACCAAATTTTGGAAAAGTATTAAAAAAGACACATTTTAATACATACTTAAAAATAAAATACATAAAAATGTTTTTATTTTGTAATTGTGCTTGAAACTTGATAAAAAATTTGTTATTTTTTCATATAAATTTGCGCATTTTCGTCAAAAAACGCTCCAGGAAACAGGTCATAAAATCCTTAGTTTTTATTTTAGGCTCCCTAAATTTTGAGTATGTGTTGAAAAAGAGTTTTTTTAAGACATACTTCTTAACAATAAAAAAAACCGAAAATTTCCTTTTTGTTTGATTGCGTTTGGAACTTTATAAAAAAATCTGTTATTTTTCATATAAATTTTTGTATTTATATTTTGAAAGTTTTTTTTTTAGCAAGAACTTGTAAAATATATTTTAACGTAAGTTTCGTATATGAATTATACTAAAATTTTTGTGATTTTGGAAAATATTCGGTAGAAACTAGAAAAACTGAAATTTCGTAAAATTTTCAAGACAGCATATAAAGATCATAACTACCACAAATGGAAAGATATAAAATAATCCTTTAAGATTCACATAATTGAGTAATTTGCATACTTACTTTTACAAATTTAATACTTATTTTTCCACACCTACATTTGTCCAGCGCGTTACACTGTGCGCTGTAAGACGTAATTCTACGTCAAAAAACATAAAAAAATTATAATAAGTAAAACTAAAAATTTGAATATTGGATGTAATCACAATAAAAAATATTTAAGAAAATGAAAATACTAGTAAAAAGTGCTGCAAAAGGACTTTATCCTCTTAAAGCAGATTTTCTAAGAATTTTTTCTAAGAAAACTGCGATTTCGCAAACTGCTCTTGTTGAATCTGCCTCTTTTTGTGCCCCGTTAGTCTTAAGTGTTTCCCCTCTTTTAGCACGCCAAGAGTCCGCAACACTGCACGTTTCACTCTAAGAATTAAAATAATTCTGATCCTTTTTGTTTCTGCTCCCAAGAAACTTACAGACTGCAAATATTTCTTTAGCTTAAAGACCATCAGAAAGAAAAACCAAAAAACAAAAGAACAAAAACCAAAACAACTAAAGACACAACAGTCAAAGTTCAGTTCAGTCAAAGTAGCAGTGAAGGCCCGGAAATGCATTTGAATGTTAATTTTGTAAAGAGTTGTTTTGTAGAATAGTTCCTGTAGAGCTTCAAGTTGTTTGTATATCTTTTTTCTTCCTGCAGTTCTGTGCTTTGGAAGAACATAGTTTTTCCCTTTGGTGCTTGATTTTGGAATACTTTTATTTTTGTTTTTAAGAGATTTGTGGGGTATAGGGATGGTGGAACGGGGTGAGGGTGGGAGGGGAGGGGGGTGTGAATGGGTATATTTTTTATTTCATTTCTTAAAAGATTCACTTGAGAATCTTGCACTTGAAGTCAACTCAGTGGAAAATTAAAAAGTTTTTCCACTTGACCGCGTTTATTGTGCGCCATTTTCATCATCATGTTTACATTTAAAGTTTGACGTTGTGACCCTAACTCGAAGTCGAATTGGAATCAGCACCCACACCACCAACAACAACAAAAACAACAACAAATTCAGTAACAAACAACAACTTCAGTAACAAACAACAATCAGCAAAGCGACCAACTCGGAAAATGTTTGTTATTTTTCACTACCGATGAAGTGCGGAAAAGTTTTGATTATGTTGAGTTATTTTAGCAGTTAGAAAAAGTATTTGGTACAGAAATTTATTATGGCACAAAGCAAAAGAAGAAGTGGAAGAAGAAAAACTCATCAACTGCAGTTGATGACAATAAATAAGCAAAAGCCAGTAGAAGAAGCGAAAGGAAGAGTAAAAGGAAGCGGCGAAAGAAATAAAACACAGAAATAAACTCTTAACATTACATTTAAATGGATTAAAAAGTTTGTTTATGCAAAAAGTTAAAATTGAGCAAAATCTTCTTTGTAATGGTTTTATTAATTCTTCTGCTACTCAAAGCAAACAACGCTTTACGGCGGCTAAAGCTTAATTTCACAATAGAGTTGATGTTGTCTATAAAATCCGTAAGATGTTGACTAAAATGTAGTATCTGTCACGCGCAGAGTTCGAATTAGAAACTTTATCGAAGTAAATCCTTTTCGGTTATGAAAATGAGAGCCTGCTTGAATTTGAACGATATTATTTTTAGGTTTTTTTTTATGAAGTACGATCTATCACGTCAAAAGCAACCCACACACATACTATATAAATTTAATACCATCGAGTGTTCAATCATAAATTATTATTTCATTTCAATAAAGTTGAAAATACATATTTTCCACTACAAAAACTACCTCATGTGGGATTTTTTTTTTGAATTTAACATAAATTATATTGAAACTTAAGAAACTTACAACTTTGTTGTAGATAAAACAGCGGTAGCTACACTAACTGCCTTATAAAAAAAAGCACAGAATACAACATCGACAACAACAACAAAAACATATTAACAACAAAACACTTGAAGTTGGCTACATTATTTATGAGGTTTTCACCTTATCTCTCGAGTGCGCATTGATTTATATGAATTTCTTATGAAACCGCACACATGGCAAAAGAAGAACAAGCCACAGCATTGTAGGGAAAAAGTTTTATCGAAAAACTCCAACAAACACAATGTAATATAAGTAGCAGATATATCAAAAATAGTAATAAGTGAAAAAAAAAAATAGCAGCAACAGCAGCAAAATTATTATGGAATTGCATGCTTTTTGCTGATTGCTGCTATTCAAGTCTTAAATTATATCATGATACTTATTTTTCTTTGACATGCTTTGCTTTTGCTACACAAGCTGTTACTTTTATTTGCCTTCGGTTTTTTTTTTCTGCTGCATTTATGAACGAGAATGTTTGATAATTTTGTGTTCCCTAAAAAATGCCATAAATTAATCAAAGCTCTATAGTTCTTTTTGACCTCCCCCCCCTCCATTTTTACCTACTTAAAATATAGATTAAGTCTGACGATTGAGCCACGATTGACTGTGTTGCTCGATAAAAAGCGCAAGTTGCGCGTGCGATAAATTTATGACACGCGCTTGACAGACAGATCGTCCGACAGCTTGTCACGAAAACTGTCAACCTGGCTGCAGTTCATTTTGTTCCAATATTTTACTGATATCGTTGTTTACACAATTGTTAAATTTTAAGATTAAATTATTTTTGGTCAGATTTAGATTAGATGGTGTTTAGCTGTGGTTTTGACTAAAGTGTTGGCGCACCTTAAGTGCTTAAATTTGAAGAAGAGTTGTTCCTGAGTTGTAATAATTTCATGTTTTATGTAAAAAAAAAAAATTACAAAAAAGGAGAGAAGAAAACACGATCTTATGATAGTGTGGTTGGCGTTGCCAGCTTATCTGTAAACAGTAGTTTGTGCGTGTTTATTTATGCATGTCAACAATCTTTGCTTTATTTTTATAATAATACTTTATTGACGTTTGATTTGAGCAATAAATTGAGTGTTCCCTATCAACACTTGAGATACAGGGTGTTTCCCCCCCCCCCATTTTCCATGCATTTTTATACATCAAATAGCTGTTGCGTTGTATTTGCATTGCTTGTTGAATAACATGCATTTATAAATATATTTCTTAAAGTTTTCTTTATCAGTTGCTGCTTTCGTGAGCCATACTACAAAAGGGCACAAACATGTTTGACAGTTGACAGCTGTAGTTAACTTGCATAAATGTGTCAAATGCACTTTCAAAGCAGCTGTCAATAAAATCAATGAAATGTATTTTCTATGGTATTCCTTATTGTTTATTAAACAGTTTGAAATTGGATTTGTACTTAGTTAAATCACCAAAGTAAGTGTTCAACTTAAAAAGTTCTATTCAACAATGCATAATTTTATGAACAAGCAAAAAAGTTTCTAATAAAAACAGCTGATTTAGAAAAAAAAGTAAGAGAATTCAGTACTTAAAAAAAAATTTGGACTCATGATAAAATCATCAATATTTTAAATATATTCATAGGGGTCCCCTTATTACAGGAAAGCTACAAACGCAACAGAAACTCTTGATATATCATAAGAAAGGCTTTGAGCTGTAGGTGTGCACAAAATTGTTAGATTTTTGATAGGTGGTACTGTTTAGCAGATATGAGCGTTTAAAGTTGAAAAAATGCCAAAAAGACTTAAGACACGGACTCGCCTTAATGCGAATGAAAAAGCGTGATTTTCAAAACGAATATTTTAGCCATTTCTTGATTAATTTTAAATATTTCTATTTTTATACTTTGCTTTGGTAACAGTTGTTCAAAAGCACCTAAACTATAAGAGATGGAAGGAAAGCCTTAATACTGTTATCAGTATCACTAAAATTTAGACAACCAAAAAACAATTAAAACTTCTGTGCTATCTTGAGTGTACCTATAGATTCAAATATCCTTCACACAGGATCTTTTGGGTAAAAACGAAGAGCAGCATCGTGTTTGCCAAAATATTGTTAGTTAAAGCTATTATTTACTTTTGCCTTAACACATATGTAGATTTTCTTACAAAAATTAAAGCATTTTGAGATCGTGATTTTTTACTGTTATTCTCAAAAAACAACTTTGTCCTTGCGGGAGAGGAAGATAGCCTTATTTTTTTCTAAAATTTTTTTAGGAGATCCTGACCCACCCAATTCTTAGAATATGAAATTTAGAGACTTCTTATAATATGAAATTTGAAAAAAAATTGTAATTCGATACGCCCTGATGTATAATTTTTTATCTTCTTTTGAGTTGAACTTTTCACAAGTTAACATGAAACGCTAACAAAGGAACTCATACTGAAATTTCAAAAAAGATTTCGATTATGTTTTTGAATTTAATTTTTCTCCATCACACCATCTCAAAATCTAGGTACAAAATTGGTATATTAAATAAATATTAAAACTTTTTTCAAATTTATCCAAATGTATTCCTTAAAAATTTAGTTTTAAATATCACACATATTTCAACAACTTCATTAAAAATACTTAAAACTTGCATTTTTTAGCAACTGTAATAATAGTTTTATAAAAAACTGAAATATTTGTTGGAGTCTGAATAGATAGAATATGATAGGAGAAACTTGATTATCTACATCCCGAGCATAATGTGCATCCTGTGAGTTCTCTATTTGGCTATTTATTGAATGTCAGGCAGTTCAACTTAAATAAAGATCATATTTTTCCAGACATTGAAAGGGAATTTTTTTTTGTGTATTATGGTTAAATTTGTTAAATGAAACTTTATACAAATATTTGGACAAATGCCTGCTGTGTCACAATGGTAAACATTAATTTTATCACGCAGCCATTTAAACATTAAGCTAGGCAGACAGATGGACAGACAGACAGACAAACAGACAAGACTTAAGAATGCATTGGTAGAGGACGAAAAAAAGGTACCTGCCTGCTATGTATCATGCAGGAAGAATAAACAAAGTGTTCAAAAATCATGCACGCAACTTATTGATTAAATCTACAACATCACAACAATAACAACAACAAGAAAGCACAAACATTAATCTGTCGTTCAGATATCGAACAGTGTGGCGAGTTAAATAGAACTACGGCAAACACAAGAAAATGTGCAACCCACAACGAGCGAGGTAAATAAATTATGGGAAAAAGGAAAAATAAAACCAGCAGTAACATAAACAGACAAGAATCAATGTTTAAAATGTTTAAAAACCAAAAGAAAAGAACTTCAACGAATATGATAAAGATGCAAGGGCAAGATTAAGCACCACAAAATAAAAAAAACTATATTTTTTTTTTAAATATCCTCAGGCTGCCTTTTAAGGTTCTCTCTTGGTTGACATCAAGATATAAAGATACAAAATTAATAATTCTGCCTGTCCTTTATTTATTGCGCTGCATTCATCAGATGTAGTCTGGGTGATAATGAAATAAATAAATTTCGTGTATCTGGCGTATCAAGTTGCTGTCACATGATTAGTTTATGGGTGAGAAAACGAGACAGGCGTGGTTGACAACGTGTGAGTTCCACAACGCAACAACAAAAATGAATATATATATGGAAAATTTTAAAAATAATCAAATTGTTCAATTTTTTTAGAATATTTAGGGAAAAATCTTAATTTTAGTGCATACTCAAATTAAATGTTTTAAATTAATTTACGTCGATTTGTGGCAAAGCCTCGTTTCAGCCGTAACGTACGCTTCATGCATATCAATGATCATTTACGCTGTTTTGCTTTATTAAGGTTTATTGTGCTCTGTGTGTTTTCTTGTTTACTTTATATTTTTTTTTCCTACGTTCGATTGTCAAAACTTTGGCGACGTCTGTCAAGCCTTCAGTAAACCTGCGCGTACGTGACTCACATGAGTTCTGCTGTGCCTGGTATTGGGAAAAATTTATGTTAAACAAATTTTGTTTGTTAACTTTTCGGAGCTCAAGGAAAACTATCAAAAATGAGTCAACTGGCAGAAACAGATTTTGTGGTGACAGTTCAGCAGCCAAGATTGTGGCAAGCTTAAGGCAAACGATATATAAATTCAAATTTAATTTTAAATTGAGAGTAGGAATAGATAAAGATACAATTCATTGATTTGCTGGGTGCTACCAAGTGAATGGGATAAAATATTGGATGCTTAAAATTAAAGGCCAGACATTTAAACCAACCAAACGAACGTTTGCTATTTAATGGCTGTAATTTAGAAAAATAAGATATCACAATAATGTATAAGGAATCTCCGCAACATCCACTGCTGTTGCTGCAACACTGCTGCGTTGCATGTTGTTGCGTTTCTTGATGCCACAACCAAGATTAACAGCGGAAGAATATCGAATAACCAGCATTTCCAAGCGTCGATAAACTAAGAAAATATAAAGCTATGACCAACAACGTGTGTAAAAATGGGAGAAAATAAAATATTGATTAAAATTATAGTAGCAACACGAAATAAAATACTTTGATTATAACGCATGAATTTTCATTAATATGTGATTTTTAAGCATGATAAAGTTTTTAGCACGCTGAGCAAAAGTTGTCGGGTGTGAATTTTAGGAAGTGTAAAAAATTTGCAAGCAAGTCTTTGAAAAAGTATATTTAACATTTTATGTAAAATCTTTGACGTTACTACTGCAAACCTTTGGTTTACGAGAAAACAATTAACTCACAATCATAAGCAATCATTTTATGATTTTGCTCTAAGACTTAAGTTTCTCGAAAAAGCAATTGCGAATTCTAATTACTAATTACTATAATTACTATAACTTATAAAGTATTACGAATATAAATATAGCTTTATACCATTACGCCGAACCGTTAGAATATTACAAATTTATTACTAAGTAAAGATATTATTATCGCACGATGCAATAGTTGCTTAAAAGTAAATGTATCATCTTTTCGGTTCGTATCTTATGTGTAATCTTTTACTCGTAGAGGTTGCTTGTCTTGGGTGACCCCTAGTGAAATTTTCTGGAGAATATTTTTTGGAAGTTTTTAACCCTTGACCTCCCTCCAAAGTTGACTTATAGGGTCTTTTCCAAAAAAAAGGGTAAAATTGACCCACACTGGAAGGAGCTAGGGGGTTAAAGTGTTCCGAAAAAATATTTCCCGGAAAATTTTAATTTAGGCTTCTGAAGACAAGAACCACCCTATGTTAAATTTAACATATAATTTTTTATATTTGTTCATTTCATTTTGACCAAAAAAAATTTAAATTTAAAAAAACTGTAAAAAAAATTTGTGACGTAGTAGAGCAAAAAGCGACTTGGACTTTTGTTATTGTTGCCAAATACTATCGTTTGAGATTAGTTTGGTTCACCCTCGAATCAGAGAATCGCCCATTTGTGATCAGAGTACGGAAGTTAGAATAAAAATTTATATATAAAAACAAAAAATAACAATTTACTACTTGATTCTTCAGAGTGATTATTTTTGGTTGGAAAACCAACAATAAATATGGATCCATCATTATTCATCGTAGGCCACTTCAGTAAAAAAATTTAGGTATACAAATCTATCTGACATACTAAAATGAATTTTTAAATAGAAGTTTATGTGGAAGGTTTTTTCAAATTATTAGGGCTATTCACAGTAAATTTAAGAAATCGTATTTATAGCATTTGTTATTGTTAAAACTGTGATCACCCTGCCATGTGACTGCCGTATTCAATAATTATGCAACCCTGTGATGTGTGTAATTATGCAGCTATGGACAGAGCATGAAAGTACGAGTGCTTCTTTTATTTATAAATAACAGGCCTGCGTATTCAAACTGTGAATAGCCTTATTATATAAATCATTACTTTAACAGAATTCATGCGAGCGGTTTTTTTTTTTAAATTAAAATACCAAACACAATACAGTAGAGGTGGGTAACTCAGTGCTGTGCTATGGCGTTGTGCTGACTCCCTGTAGTGTGTAATGTGTGCTAGCACACTACGTTGACTCACACAGTGGCACAATAGCACGCAAAAGGTTCCCTCAAACGATACTACATGACGGACGTACATGTAGTTCGATAAAGTAACGAGTAAGTAAGTAAGTAATACAATATTTCTTACGTTCGGCAGTTTTGCCGCGAGATGTGCTCTCTCTGAAAATTTTCAACAAATGGCAAAATGTACTAAGTTGGATGGCCGCGCACGCAAACGGAACTACATGTCGGACGTACTTAGCAAAAAGTCAAAATTTTTCAACTTCCATCGGACATGTCCATCCGCCTTGATTTCTTGCACACGAACGATACTACATGTGTGATGACTTGACAGGTCGGATGGACATGTAGTATCGTTTGAGGGCCCCTAAAGAGCAGAGCTTTGACGAACTTTTGAGCTTAAAGTTACTTTTGTATGCTGTGTGGGGATGAATAGCAGAGTGTTGTGCTAAGCTTCTTCACTGATACTCATTGGTTATCGCTACTGTGCACTGCATTACTTACATTTTGTAAGTTTTTGCTAGTACAGTTGATTTTGCTTTTACTTTGGTTTACTTGCAATAATTGACAATATGCAATTTGTGAATATTGTAAACAATTCAATAGAAAGGGTGTTAGCACTCTATTTGTTATCGACACTTTTGTGAGTGCTTTGTTCGATTGTGGCACAATTGTGCTAGCACAGTATGCTGACACACAAGGGTGCACATGTGCTGGTGAGTCAACACACAAAAAATTGTGCTATTACCCACCTCTACAATACAGAACATAAAATATCACGATATTTCCCATATAATAACAGTAATGAAATACTTTTTCCAGATAAACAGGTATTTCCTTACTTAACCCATTTTGTACTAGTGGTCGAGATCTCGACCACAAACTTTTGCTTTTTTTCATTAAATAATTAAAAATATTAGGTGATGGAATTATATTATTTTTTTAATTTATAATTAAGTTTGGCATATTGGCTTTCCGACCTAGAGTTTTTTACCACCCCTCCCTTTTTTAAAGTTCTACCTGGGAGGACACAAGAATAGACTAAAAATAGCATATTGTTAAAATAATTGTAACTACTTGCATAAAATAGAAAAATAAAAAAGGGTTATTGATTTATATAGCTAACAGTTCAAATATACTTCAATATATACAAACTAGTTATTACAGCTGCTCTTGCTGATCGCCCGGCAGCCTCGAACATGGCTGGTCGAGATCTTGACCGCTGGCATAATTAGCGTTAAAAATTTGTTCAATGTAGCCAAGTTTACAACGATGATTGGAGAGTTAAAATGTCAAATTTTCGCTGTCTTTTATATGTCGGTACATTTAATTGGCTTGGAAATTTGACATTCAATAATAATGTCCAACTAACACATTGAACAAACACGTTATGGTAAGTATGTGTTAGTGTTGAGTATACACCAAAATTTCGCGTGTAGAATTAAATGCCTACAAATTTGTAATTTTTGTAAAATTTTTTCCTGTACACCAAACCAACCTTATTGCAAATTACAATAAGTATATGGGCGGGGTTGACTTGCATGATAATGCAGTCGCTAATTATCGAATTGGAATCAGAGGCAAAAAGTTTTCGTGGCCACTTTGGGTTACCTGCTTGGACAGCGCCAGTGTCAATGTGTGGAAATTGCATTGCATGGTTGCTGAAAAAATCAAACAGAAGCCCATGAGCCAACTTGATTTCAAGAACTCCGTAACAAAAACTCTGTTGTTATCCGTCGAACCAGTAACAAACACCGAATTTACTTCTGATGAAGAAAATGGAAGTGACGACTTCATAGACCGCCCAACATCATTGCCCAATATAAAAGGTATGCACATGTCTGTGCGTGTAAAGCACTGCTATCGCCGATGTAAAATATGCAAGAAGCATACTGCCTATACTTGCGCTAAGTGTTATATAAATTTACATGCGGATAATTGCTTCAAAGTCTACCACACAAATTTAAAATAACTTTGTTTGACCTACCATTTTTGAATAAAAAAAACCTACATCAACAAATAAAAATAACATCTTAATTCCTCGATCTTTTTATTCTCAAATCTTAAGCACTCATATTTACTTATCTTAATCAACCCGTTTTCATAATGAAATTGATTTCCCATTTATATTGTTATATTTCATATCACACAGAAAATTGATTGCTCTAATTATCCCAGCGGTCGAGATCTCAACCAGCAATTTTCACAGGTAATCACAGGTAGTAAAAAAAACACACAAAAATTATTTTTAGCCTATTTCTAACTAGCCCCGAAAATTTCATAAAGATATTAACACATTTATGTAGTCTGGTACAAAGTCGGTTAAACTGTACATTAGGCCGGAGCGAATTGCAAAAGTACATAGCATCGATTTGATTCAGGGCACACATTCGATAGGTATTGTAACAAACATGTAAACTACAAAACTTCATTTCGATCTGATTGAATATTTCTACTCCAGTTTGTCCTTAAAATCAGGACATTTTTTAAAAATTTATGGTGTAAAAATTCTTAAGATGTGGTTCACATCTTCCTGCTCTAAGATATCCTTAAAAAATTACATAAATTATAAAAACATTATATTGCAAAGATTTTTAGATGAAGTTGTAGGTACTAACCTAAATATTGATTATATGAAAAATCTTAAAGGGCCAAATCAGCTGATAATAGAATAAACTAAACACATACGAAATTTCATTACTATCTTCCTTCAAAAAGGCCTACTTCAGAGTGAACTTGATAATAACATATTTCTTAAAATTATTTAAATTGCACTAAACTTGATAAGGATCAATGATTATAAGATAGATAAGTGCATATTCAAAATTTAATCTCGATATAATATCTTCTTTTTCCAAAATATCCTTAAACATCACGATGTCCTAGAAAAGTTCATGTGTTTTCAATATTGTAGTCAATTTCAATAGATTTATGATCGTTGATTCCGAATACTTGAAAGATAAAGTAGATTATTGTTTCTAATCTTACAATGTTTGATAGCATAATCGTATGCTGTTTCCAAAAATTTAACTTTAAAATTGTGCGAGTCTATTCTTAATGAGCCAGTTGATAAGTTCGTTGATTTTTATAGACTGAAAAGGATCTCTACAATTATTATAGTTATGAAATAGAGACATACTTATTTTTGTGTGTTGTTCATGCAAACTGAAAATTTTTAGTCAGCATTTTCTATAATAATTCTATAAAAGCTGGACTCTCTTAATTTCTTTTAAAATTATGTTGATTTTATATGATTTAAATACAAATTCTAAATGCTCGATAGTTGAAATCATACGCTAGTGCGCGCTTGCAAGGCGTATCACAAAGATTTCTGATGAAGCCGTAAGCAGGGCCGAAATTGCAATAAAATCAGCTAGTGATTTTTTCCTTTTCATATTGAAAAAAAAACACGTTGTTGTTGTTATTGTTGTTGTTGTTTCTTTGGAAAGATTCGTTAGAGCAATTAATTGTTCTAACTTTGATCTAAAGCTCAATAAACGATTTTAAACTATCAAATAACTAGAATTTGTATTTAAAATCAAGTATGATTTAAACTATCAAACATTTAGAATTTGTATTTAAATCATATAAAATCAACATAATAAATAACAAGGTCATTTAGAAAAAACTTTAATTTCTTTTTAAAAATTACATACAAACATACTACAGGGTCCGCCACCTAACGCTTTTTTTTTCAACTAGTGCTTATTTCGTGAATGGTAACACTTAGCTCATGTCTGATTTGACAGATAATTAGTTTTATCCTTCCGCTGATATAAATACAACGCTGGGAAATATTGCGACATTACTTTGAAAATCATGGTAATGTTGCAGAATGTGTGCGAAAATTGCGTATGGATTTTGGAAGAAGAGAAGCACTGCCAGCTCCGTATGTTCGTTATCTTGTGAAAAAAGTGAAAGAAACTGGCATCCTCATCGATAAACCAAAGCGTGAAAAGCCAAAAGCAGTGCGTACACCCGAGAATATTGCTGCTGTGGCAGAAAGTGTTCGTGAAGCGCCATCAACATCAATTCACCGTCGTTCTCAACAATTGAACATTTCGGAGACATCATTGAAACGAATTTTGCATAAAAACCTTTTTTAAAAAAAAAAGTTATTTGGCGGACCCTGTATTTGAACATTGTGAAGTTATAAATAAGAACTTACTTTATTATTCAAGGCTAATTGAAGGATTTTACCATTATCCATTTTTTTTTATTTCTCAAATATGCCTAAAATTCAATTCAATCAACAGAATCGGAATCGACTACAATATTGACAAAAAATTTATTTTTTTTTAACACCGTGATATTTAAGAATATTTTGGAATATTAAGATGCCATATCGAGACCATATTTTGTTTAGAAGATTTTCTAATTTACATTTATTCTTTATGCTCATTTCTATTGCAATAAAAATGATTTTTGAAAATTGATTATTTTAAAGGACCTTCTGCAGCTGTAGAACGGAATCATATAGTGATGAAAGTTTATATTAATAGTCATCGCTCCAGTATTTATCAAGTCCATTCAATAGAATTTTTTAAAAATTGTTTGAAAAATGTCCTGTTTTGCTCAAAACTGGAGCAGGAAGATGAAGTCTTACCCTTTCAAAATTATTTATCGTTAATCTATGATACCATATCTATTGATCACCCCTGAGCTAGTTCGATACAAGATACTTTTTTTCTCATATATAATCGCTCCGCCCTAATGTACATACTTTCGATTAGTTTAAAATAGATTATCGTTAAAAATACTCATTTGAATTGTTTATTTTCGTTCAAAAACAGCAAAAAAAAAAAAAAAATTGAAAAAATTAAAAAAAAAATATTTGAAAAAATTTTAATTTTGATTTTAACAAAAAATATTTGGTTTCAAACCTATTTGCAACCAGAACGGTATTTATTTCATGAACAAATAAATTTTTTAAAATTTTATGTTTAATACTTATTTAAACTCATAAGATGCTTTGATTTTTGTTAAACCATTTTGGTCCGTTCCAGTTAGATTAGAAGCGTGAATCTCTATATTTTATTTATTTTTGATGTTTTTTTTAGAACAATTTTTATTAGCGAAAAATTCCGAAAAACGATACTTTGACCTTTTGACATCAGAAGCTCTAGATCTAGATCAGATGTAAAATTTTTTAAAAACCAAATATTGCTATTGAAAATTTATAAATATATCTAGTCAAATTTGAAATTATTATGAAGAAGCAGATTTAATGGTTTTTTAAAGATTTTTATTAGAGAAAAAAAAAGCATGAAAACTATTTTAAAAATGGGAAATTCAAAAATTTATTTTTAATAAATTTTCACTTAACCAAATAAGACATGAGCGAACGAAATCTTAAAAAAAATTGTAAGTTTTCCGGCTTTAAAAGAATTTCAAATTTCAAAGGTCGAAAACTTGACCAGCGGGCGAAATTAGTTGAGGGCTTATTGAAGTTTTTCGGCGAAGAAAACTCAATTCGAATGTACAGCATCGTAAAAATATTCTCAGAAAGTTTTAAGTCAATTGAATAAAAATTGTTGTGCTATAAGCACAAACGTCCGGGGAAAAGACAATGAAAAAACTTTGAAAACGTTTTTCCCAAAAATTTCTATTAAAAACCGGTGGACAGTATTACTCAAAAACTATGCCACAGATCGCTACCAAATCTTACGCACTTGTTAAGAAAACACAATTGATATTTTTTATTGTTCGATTTTTCATTTTTTAAGGCTAAACATTTTTGAGAACAGTGTATCTTGTAAAATAAATTTACTGTCAAAAAATAATTACAATTTGAGAAATACTGTGTGCGCAGCAGCATGCTTGCCTTTTAGAATAACTAAAAAGTTTTCTTTAAAAGTTAGATGGATGTAAATATAATGTAAAATATAAATGAATTAAGATTGTGAGCTTTAGATCAAGTGAGTCTTCAGAGTTGTTGTTGTTGTTGTTGCCTTCTTGAAAACTCACTTGATCTAAAGCTCACAATCTTAATTCATGTAATTATTCAATAGATCATAAAAACTAATTAACTTAACTATGGCAGAGCACGGCCAAATAAGTTTAATTAATGTCAAATTAATTAAAATAATCTAATAATTGATCGATTTTTCGGTCAAAGTCATGTGTAATTGAACATTTGGTTGTGAAAATAGCCACATTTCAGTTAGAACACTAGCTTCTGGCGAAGCAAAAACTCGTTTCATTTCTATGGTGCATTTCGACCAAAAATCGAACACTAATGAATATTGAAATAAAAGAAGAAGCAACTAGTACAGATGGCAACCCTTGATAGAGTTGATGGTGGTGATCTAATATGGCCTACTGCTTTGAAGTGTCATATGATTAGCAACCATACAATTCATAAGAATGAATTAGAGGTTTTGCACATTCATATGCTAGTTTAAACAGTGAGTTGATCACAGCTTAATCACTCAAAGAGTACTGAAGAGGAATATGTAGCAATTTCCGAAACAGACTGTCTAGTCAGCTAAGTGATTGACTCTATACAGAGTTGTTGTTGTTGTTGCCTTTTTGAAAACTCACTTGATCTAAAGCTCACAATCTTAATTCATGTAATTATTCAATAGATCATAAAAACTAATTAAAATATAAGTTACCTACAACAAACAGTCGCGTTTACCCTTTATAAGGCAGAGCTGATATTTTACCACCAAAATTTTCAGTGAAATACGCAAATATTACCTATATTTTAAACCTTAATTGTACCACTTGTGTTGTTGGAAAAATATTCCCTCTGCCTTTAAAGGGTTTTAGAAGGCATTTTACCAATAATGTTGCAGAAACTACATCATGAAGTTGCACCTATCCTACTCTCTGTCTTCAAAAATTGCCTCCGCCTTAACTGCACTCCCAGTAGCTGGAGAAGAGTAAAGGTAATTTTTATACCCAAAGCTGGGAGGAGAAGTCATGAAAGAGCTAAGAATTTCAGACCAATAAGCCTCACATCATTCGTACTAAAAACTTTAAAACGTTTACTTGATATTCATCTTAGGGAAGTTCTAGATAGAACAACGTTCAGCATGCATACTTTAAGGGCAGATCCACATATACTGCCTAACACGAGGTCATCACTACAATTGAAAGATCAATCTTCTTTAAGCAATACACTCTTGCGGCCTTCTTAGACATAGAGGGAGCTTTTAACAATCTACATACTACTCACGTTGGTGTTCAAACACCGGTGAGGAACTGGATAGTCTCAATGCTCAGTAACAGAATAATCCAGGCACACCTGGGTTGTAGTCAACTCACGAGATTTGTCAGCAAGGGTACTTCACAGGGAGGAGTAATCTCTCGCCTACTCTGGTTCATCGCCATGAACGAAGTTCTTAATACACTAAATTGCAATGGGGTCAAAGTGATAGCTTATGAGGATGACGTGGTTGTAATGGTGTCAGGACTGTTCCCTTCTATGCTCAGTGAGCGAATGGAGTTTGCTTTGGGAAAACTCAGTGTCTGAGCCAGGTGCGGCGTAGGAGTTAACCCTAGCAAGACGGAACTGATGTTATTCACCAGAAAAACCAAAGCGCCACAATTTGTACTTCCAAAGCTAAACAACCAACCTCTTACACTATCCAGTAGTGCAAAATATCTAGGTGTCATTCTGGATTCTAAGTTAAGCTGAAAAACCAACATCGAACTCAAAAAGACCTTTGGTAGGAAATGGGATCTTCAACCGAAAATTCTCTTATGGCTATATACAGCAGTCGAGCGTTAGGACGCACTATCTTGTCGTATGGTGCACTAGTATGGTGGCCTGCACTGAACAAAGCATACTAGCTCAGATCCAGCGATCCGCATGCATAGGTATGACAGGGGGTATCCGCTCATGCCCCACTGATGCACTCAATGTCCTGACACGTTTACTCCCCATAGATCTACACATTAAGCTTACCGCAACAAACAGTGCAGTCAGACTTAGAGAGTCCTAAAACTGGCGGATTAGGCCATATGGACACAGCAGCATTCTAAATCCGCTACCTCAGGAGCTGATTCCTAGAAACACGGACTGCGACACTCTCTAACTCGACTTCACGAAATCCTTTACAACCAAGTTTCCCACCAGGGTGGAATGGCGCAATGAGGGAATTGATTTAGCCTTCGATGTGTCCTTTTGCATAATGGCTCCAAGATGGAGTGCGGAGTGGGAGCTGGCATATACTCTGAGAAACTGGTGGTGGATTCCTTTCGTCTGCCAAACTCAGCCAGCGTCTTCTAGGCCGAGCTTTTTGCGATAAGATAAGCTTGTCGCACCTTAAGTAGAGCTAACACCAATTACCTCAATGCAGCTATTCTGACGGATAGCCAAGGCGCCATTAAAGCTTTAGTTGCGATTAGTACCAACTCCAAACTGGTAAGGATGAACTGGCCCGGCTATGTCACCAACTTAGCATTACCATAATCTGGATTCCCGGCCATAGGAACATTTATGGTAATGAAAAGGCGGATGAATTTGCTAGGCGGGGTTCCTCCCTTGACGTTCCAAGAGCGGAACCAGTCG
Source organism: Dichetophora obliterata (assembly GCA_963920525.1). Taxonomy (NCBI): domain Eukaryota; kingdom Metazoa; phylum Arthropoda; class Insecta; order Diptera; family Sciomyzidae; genus Dichetophora; species Dichetophora obliterata. The sequence continues at coordinate 47,367,198 of OY986438.1, read as the reverse complement.
AAGTTCCACTGTACACCGTTAAGGGAGGGATTCTTTCTGACTACTTGACCTTGGCAGGTCGTAGGTGGAGAGGCTTGACCACTTGCAGCACATCAAGAAAATTATGTCCTCTTTATAATTCAGAAGATGCTCTCAAGATCCCGGAGTGAAATAGCCAGAATTACGGCTATAACTACGGGTCACTGGTGCATCGGAGTACACGTCGAAAAAATTGGACTACCCTACAGCACCCACTGTCGCAGCTGCGACGACCCAAATGAAATAGAAATACTAACTCACTTTCTGTGCACCTGTGCAGCTCTGACCAGATTTATATAAAGAGCTTTTATTTAACAATCTAGAGGAACTCTTAGCAATAAAAATCAATAACCTTCTAAGATTCATCAACCGCACTGGATGGCTATAAACTAACAGTGCGATACTCACTTTATATACAAGAACACGAGGTTATGGTATCAAAACGGCTCACTAGAGCTACTTGGCTCCTACTAGTTGTAGCGTCACCATCCAAACCAACCAACCATAAAGGGTCAAAGGAAAACTTTTAATACAGAAAGAGTTTTTTTTGCTTAAAAATATACGTAAAGTTTTGTTGCAACGTTTATCGTTCTTTGAAAGAACGATATTTCTGAACAAAATTATTTTGTTCCCGGAACACAATTTAGTTTTTGATAAAAATTAATTTCATGTTATTTTATCAAAAGAAATTTAAAATTTCTATTTTGTTCTGTTTCAAACCTTGGTTCAGAGTAAAGTAGTCGATTTCCAAATCAAGTGTTTTCACCTACTTTAGAATAATCAATTGTACTTCGAAAAATCTTAAAAAACTAGGCTTGCATTAAAAATTTGTAAAAGTTTTCTAACGTATTTTTATCAACTGCTTAAAAATTAATGAACCTTTTTTGAAGTTGCAGACAAAATTTTCAAGTCAAAATTTTACCTGTTTTTGTCCGATTTTTAGTGAAACTTCCATAAAAACAATAAAGTCTTTAAGGATAAATGGCTCTTTTTAGGAATGGCTCAGAATGGTGTCATTTTAGAATTTTTAGTTTTGCCTAAAATAATTTCAATATTGCATATGGCGCATATTGCATATGCTACGTGAAGCAGATGGGTTTCGGATTTTTTTCAAATTTTGCTATAGTGTTTTGCTAGAAGAATTACATTAATTGAAATTTCTTTATCTGCCTTGGTTACTGAGTTATAGGCATCTAAAGATTGGAGTTGTTGTAAAAAAGGATTTTTAAAAAAACATTTTTGTAGGTATAAAAATTAAAAAAAATGTTTATATATGGGTTTAAATTGAAAATTCATAGTACTTTCGAATTGCGTGATCAAATTTGAAATTGAAAAATTTTTACATTTCAAAACCGGAAATTAGAATTTCGAATCAAAATTCGAAGAATGTGGTCATTTTTGGGATTTTTTTTTTAACATTTTTAAAATGAAGCCTAAAATATTACATAACATTCTTGAAAAAAATCCTTTTTGCTAACAACTCCAAATTTTAGAACCTATAACTAAGTAACCAAGGCAGATAAAAAATTTCAGTTAATGTAGTCTTTCTAGGAAAACATTATGGCAAAATTTGAAAAAATCCGACACCCATAATTATTTTTGTGGTCCGCTTCGCGTAGAATGTTTCATATATTTGTATTCAGAATGCTTAAAAAATCTAATATTTTCTGTTGATTTGCCTAGTTTTCATTGACATTCAAATTTTAATCATGAGAAATATAGTACAAAGCCAGAACATATGAATTTAAAAAACAACATTTATGTAAAAAAGTATTTTAAATACAGAAATGGTACGAGTAGGTAGCCACATTTCACAGGTGTTCAACTCTTTGGTCACTAAAAAAGCATTTTAAAAAAGTGTAAAGATGAGACATATTTGTTGATATTTGCAAAAACGTGGAAATTAGTCAACTTAAAATAAAAGCTAGTTCTAGAATTTGCGTTGAGCTCCGCTGATATAACGTTTAACCTGTCTTAACTATGGAAATCTATTAAAATTCCGTATATTTTTCACAATTATTGTTTTTTATGTAGAAAGATCTGATCATCTTATCATTTTTTTACGAATTCATCACCACATATAACACATTTTTTCACTGTCATATGAATTTCAGAAAGCTCACAAAGCATTTATAATTTATAACCAACTGCTATTTGATTGAAACAAAACTTTTACTAACATTAATACTGTTTTCAAACGAACATGAACTTAATAACACCAAACTTTGCTGCTTTATATATTATCCTTAACTTAATCCCGTCAGAGGGGTTAGTTAAGCATCAACAACACTGGCAAGAAATAATTAACTTAATTATCTAATCCAAGCATTTATAATGGAACGAAGAGAAAATAAATATAAATAAAAAGAAAGGACAAAAAACACAACATGCTCACATTAATAAAAATCTCACAAGCCGCCGGAAACACCGAAGAAACCCTAGCCAAAAGCTAGGCGCTCTAAAAGCTTTTTAGTGCTTTGAGTGGAGTGCAAAAATCGCAGTTCAGTGACCTGAAACAAACATAGCAACAACAAAAATTAAGTCCAAAAACTGCCAAAAAAAAGTTTTTCTAGCACTTTGTGGATATCCTGAATAGCAACTACGAAAACAACAACAGCAATAAGATCAACGAGAACAAAAACAACAACATACAACGCCTAGAACAAACTACAACAAGTTTTAATCCTTTTTGCATGAGTTTCTTGCAAAATTAAACTCAGTTTATTTAGCGGAAATGCGCGTGTAGCAATTTATTCAATATGGCAGCAGCGTGGCTGGAAACGGAAATGGCGCGGAATATTGCCAGGATAGAAGGTGGCAGCAACAACCAAGATTGTCATATATTATGAAGAGATTTCGTATAATTAAGTGAGTGACTCTCGTGCGATTTAATGAAGTGCTGCGCAGGAAAGGATGCTGAGGAAGTATGCGTATTTTGTTGAGTTTGGGCACTAGATGGGAAATCTTAGCTTAGAACTTACCGTTAGCTATGTTGTTGGACCAGATGTTGTCCCTTTTGCGGAGAAGTTGAATGGAGTTAATTCTGGCAGTTAGCTGAAATGAGAGAAAAATAAAGAATGGATGATAATTTAGTTGCTGGAGATGTAAAACATTTTGTATGATTTTAACAAGTTCTGCTTTGATGTGAACATTTCCCCTATTCTTTTGGAAAAGTTAAAGTCTTGAAAGAGGCTTTTTATTGAATTTTAATATTAAAATTATAAAACCCTTTTTTATTTGAAAAATAATTTTTATAAATTTAAGCTCTTTTATAGCTATAAAGTCACATTAAGCTAATGCCATGTTAATGCATTCAATTGTAAATTTTTTATTTTTGAACTGATATTGTTTCCACATAACTTAATAAACATGACATATGTAAGGCAAAGTGGCAAAAAGCGTCTATTTCCCTCTGCTGCCCGTAATTTTCATACAATTTAGTTGTTTTTTTTTTAAATGTAGAAAGTTATTGTACGAAGGTAATAGGAAATTTAAAAAAAATGTAAAAAGCATTCGAAAGCATTTAAAAAAGTGAAAAAGAAACTAAATAAAATTACGCTTACGCTTATGTGTGAGCAAGAGAGAATGTACGCATACACACATGCGTGCACTTAAATATTTATGTTCAGATTAGCGGGTCCAATCCCGGAAGCTTTTCTCGATTATCAGGATTTGAAATCTCAATCCCAGGATCCCGGGATTAGTTCGGGATTGAAAATTTTAAGAAAGAAATAATTCAAAATGTTTTTAATACAATTTTTTGTTATATATTACTTGAAACTAAAAAATTAATTCATTTATAGAGTAACAAAAACAAAACAAAACACATCAAGGATATTCACAATTGCGTGGTTTTCAATGCAGTTAAAAAACCCCGTGGTGTTATTTTCTAATTGCAAAAATGGAAGAAGCTACAAATGCAAGTTACACTTCTTTATGCCATATATTAATAAAATATATCAAATTGGATAGTTAATTTATTTGCATAGTAACGAAAAGCTATAGTGGGAGGTTCTCAACCACAAATTCTATTTTAAAGGGTGCTCATATTGTGATTTTCAACTATGGCAAAAAAAAACCATACTGCTTACCACACAATTGTAAATACTCTTATTGTTAATAAACACAAAAAACAAATAATATTAATGACTTTTCAGTGACCCTTTCATTGGATTTGCCCAATATATTGGACACTTCAGACAGTGCACTCTTTCTTATTGACCATAACTGTCAAACTCAGCCATTTTGGTATTTGTGCTAATTTTTGCTTTCATACTACACTCTCATTGGTTGCAGATTTTGTATGACATGTCAACTTCGTTTTGACAGTTTCGGTAAAATAAAATATTTACCATACATTTCAAATTTGTTAAAATTGAATAAAAACAACCTCCCACCTTCCAACCTCCTACCTCCCATACAACGTTACTTTATCGAATATTTAAAATATTTAAAAATGACACTAAAATTACTGTCATGATTAAAAATTTGCCCATAAACTTGGCCGCAAAAGTTCACCAAATAATTGAAATTTTCAAAATCGAAAAAAGCAACGCAACAACCTCCCATATAAAGTGACTTTAAAAAAATGGTAAAATCTCTGAAAATGCCACAAAAACTAATGTAATGACTTGAAATTTTGCATAAGAACTTTGTTCTCACATATTCACCATATATTTCAACTTTGAAAATTGGATGAACACCACAACCGTAATTTATACGAAGTGACGTCATCAAACTTTAAAAACATGCGAGTGAATGTGTTTTTTTACAATTCAGTTCACATAAAAAAATTACAAAGGTTTTTATTTATTTTAAATTAATCACAAAAAGGAACACAAGTGGTCTAATAATACTCATAAAATGAGATCAATAAAATCTATAAAAAAATCATATTAACATAATTTTTAGAGGCCGTTTTATAATTAAAAATCAAAAATTTCTAAAAACGTGCAAATTTCTTTCGTTATCCTAATATAGAAAGGCCACTAACATTTTTTTAAATCAGGTTCTTCGCCACCCATCTACCCGAAATCTGAAACAATCCAGCCGAAAAAATTTTTAAATGTAAGTCAGGGCCTTTCTATGTTACCCCTCTAATGCTCAGCATCGCCTCTAGACGGGGTTCACATAAACCGTTATAAAATTGTTATTTAAAACAATATTTATGTAAGCTTTTAATCAAAGTGTGAATCAAACTTTAGTTTGTATAAAAACTTTTACTGTATTTCAATACCCTAATTGGTTTGACAGAAATCTCAATGAAAACTTGAATTTGCACATAATTGTTCATTTGTAATTAGTTGGTGAAAAGAGTGAATTTTGTGCATCGGAAAAAGGTACTTCGAAGTGTTTGATTGAATTGAAAAAAATCTGGTAAGTAAATTAAACCTTTTACTTGAAATAAATATACTTAAGTGTTATAAGCACACTTTTTGTAACTTGATTACGATGTTTTTGCTAAACCAGTCTACAAGCGGGCTGGGGCATTTACACATAATTTATTACATCTTATTATTTTCATATTTTGCAGTGAAAATGAAAGGAAAACGTCGAAATAAGCTCTCAAATATGACGGAAGAGAAAATTTCGGCCTTCATGTAAAGTGCTTTATCAAATAACGAAACTAATGACAAAATCCGGATTTTCTTTGCCCTGCAGATGAAATGAAACTAGATCACTTTCTCAATTCACCTGAGCTTTTGACAAACGCCATAAATTTCAGCATAATTATTTCTATTGTTACTGAGCTTGAAAAAGGTGACCCAAAAATAGTTCCCTCTGCTGAATCTATGTCTTTAGTATCTCAGGCTAAGAACACTCGTGCACAAAAGCGACACCGAGATGTTGAACTTGAACTTTCAATTAACTGGACGATTTAATGGAATTACTAGCGAAATTTGAAATGATTCGAAAGAATAAAGCATATTATATAGATAAAAAAGATTTTTCAATAACATGTAAATGAAGTAGCTTTTCGTAGCCAGAAGTCCTTGCCAGTACATTTCAATACGTTAAAAAGTCCATATGAAAAAAATGTTTTTTCAATTTTCACAATAACTCTTAATATAATATTAAAAATTTTTACTCTTTGATTAAACGAAAAACAATAAATTTCAATCACTAAAGCGTTATTATAAAAATCATTTAAGTCTTTTGAATTATCATGTAAACGCCCGACCCCGTCTCAAAGCGGACTATACATTTTTACCTGTAACAGGTAAACAAGTACTCAAATAAAGAAATTAACTTCAGATTCGTGTTTCCCACCCTCGAGTTATTCTGATGTAATTTTTTGAAATCAAACAAAAAATTAGAGGGTTAAAGTAACGAAAGAAATGAATGGGAAAAACTTTCAGTTCATTCTACACTTTCAATCAAATTTTAGAAATGTTTTCATTTGATATATCAATACTTCTGATATCAATATTTTTAGTTCACTAAATTTTAAAAAATATTTTGCTTAAATTAAATAAAATAAATTGTTACAATCTGCAGTTTATTTCTGTAATTGCTTTTTATTAAACTTTGAAAATAAAATATTCGTTTAACATTTGCTGTCGAATGAGAAATTGAAAGAATTAATTAAGCAATTTAATATAAATTGGAGAAAATTTACGGGTTCGGTGCAGTTTTCTGATTGTAAAACTAGGTCAAAAAGTTCTGTATGCCAAAATTCTGCAAATTATGGACTAAGAACAACTAAGATAAATAAGCTTAAAATAAAAGTTTTCCGTACAAGGGCAAATAATTAAATCTGAAAAAACATTATTTTGTATCCCAAATACAGTTCAAATGCTGTAAATGTAGAGCAGACATTTTGAAAGCATAATTTTTACAATGCAGTATATTGAAATATAGCTTTTTAGACAAACAGTATTTTAAAAATACTATAAAAATTCCAGCATTTTGACAATACAAACTTTTGATAAGCAGAAAACTGACACGCTCCCAAAATTGACTCTTTAAAATAATTTTTTATGTTTTTTAGAGAGTACCAAAATTCAGAACTAGGAAATTAGGAAAAATATAATACTGTACCAAAATATCAACCCTGATCTGGAATGATTTCTTGAAAATATTTAATACCTTAATTAATAGCCCTATCACTGTTCGCGAATCGAATAGAAAACGTGTACAATTCGCCAAGGTGGTATCACTGTTCGTGAACTTCACAAATGTGATTCAACTCAAACGTCAAAAACAGACGAATAGAAATAATGGTCGTATCACTGTTCGCGAATTTAACAAACATGATTCGACTTTAACGTCAAATATAGACGAATAGAAATATTTGGTGAGTAGCCGGCGAATTAGATATTTGCATAAAAATGTTGTCAAAAAGGAATTAATTGAAAAAGGTAAGTAACTTGCATTCTTTTTGTTATTTTATTGTTTGTCTTTGATTTTAAACAAATTGCTATATATTTTTAGAATAAAAAAACGAACAGCCGACAGTTCCACAAACTGGTGCAGCTTATGGAGCAGAATCTTGGTGTAGCAACTAGACTAAGAAAATTCGGCTCCACAAAACAAAATCAGAAGGACTCATGGCAAGGCTTTGCAGTAGAGCTAAGTTTTCTAGGACCTCCTATACGTGAAGTAAAGGAATGGCATAAGGTGAGCTCTTATTTTTAACACTTTACAATAAAGTTACCTACTAACTTAAACTTTAGGTTTGGCTGGACTTTAAGCTGAAGAAAAAAAAATTGTCAGCAATTCGGACGGAAGCAACCGAGACTGGTGGAGGGCCCAACAGACAGCTCAGCCTTTCACCCTTGGAGCAGGCCGTCGATTCTCTCTGCAACTTGAGGCATGTTGCGGACCTCAAGTTTTGGTAACAACACAGTCGACGCTACTGTCTCCCGCAACTGTTTACAACGTAGTCTACACAAAGTTTCAGATGTTCTTAATCTCCAAAGAATAGATCTGTGCTGCTAACCATTTTATAATTTAGTATTTTAAGAATAAAAAACAAAATTTGTGTCTGAAATCTAAGTGAAAACTTTTATTTCAATAAAGTATAACAGGGAAGATTAAAATTATCACAGGTGGTCAGGAACTTTCGATGAATTATATTTGTCTAATGAATTATATAGTGTATAACACTGTACTGTAAAGTTTCCGTTTACACAATTTTCTCGCCAATAATAGCTCAACGCTGCTTATTTATTTGTATTTATCGCGGCTTAATTGAAACTTGAGGTTTGACTTTTGACGATTCTAAGTGAATTTTTATGTTTTCTGCTTTGGCAGCACCGTATCTGAGGCGAATAAGTAGGTTCGCAAACAGCAATACCACAAAGAGAAATATTCGACAAATCATTCGACTAGAGTGAAGCATTCGATTCGCAGACGGTGATAGGGGCATAAATATACTTATTATAACATTTTCGAAATGAAAATACCCTTTTAAAATGCTGTAGCACAAATATGATATTTTAAAACTTTTTTCATAAAAATCGGCCCAATACTTTTGGCGTTTACTGGTAAAAGAAACTCACTTCAATTTTATTTAATAGTATAGATGTGTTAAAGTGTATGTTTGAATCGTTACTAAAAAAGTTCTATATGAAAATTTAAAATTTATTTTATAAATTATATAATTGGTTGTAGTGTCTGTCACGAAATAAGTATTTTTTAGGTGAATCAGCTTATTTATAAAATGAGTTTATCTAACATATTATCTAACATAATTGAAATGAAATTATAGAAAAAGGACTTCTCAAATGTAAAAAAACTTCTTTCACCCGGAATTTTATTTAAATATTTCTTTGATATTGGCACAATTGAAAGTGACTTCGGAATAGTAGGTGGCGATAAAAATAATTTTCTTCTTAATTGAAAAACTTAAAATCTTTAACTTTTCTGCAAATATTAGATATATAATACTCTTTTAGTCATAAAAAGTTAGTAAAAATTAATGAATAATTTAGTAAGTTTTTATTAAGTTTTAATTTTTTGGTCACGGCAGACTTTTCTGTGGAAATGCCCATATAAAAAGACCTTTTATTGTTTTTGATATAAAGGGCGTAAAATTTTCGAAAAAGTGTCTATTTTTTAATGACGTGTGTATTATTTTTCAATACCAGATTGCTTTTGCAACATGACAGCTTAATCCATTACATTTTAAATCGAAAAAAAATCGGAACTTGACGAAAAAACATTTTAAAACAAAAAATGTTGAAAATTAATCGAAGATTAATCGAAAGTGCATTTTTTTAGAACGTTTTTCAATCATGTCAGGGTTTTTGAATTTGGTCTTTAAATGTTTTTTTTTTTAACTGGATTTTTCACCAAAAAAAGTTATTAAAAAAGCTTAGAACTAAACCAAGAAAGCACATGATATTTTTCAATTTTTTGTTAGACATTTTTGGAATTTAAAAATATAAAGGTTTAATTCGAAAATCCAAAAAGGACTTAAAAATTCTGCAAAAAATCAGATGAACTTGTACATAAAAAAATTTATGAACATATATTTGTCTACGTGGATTGTAAATAAATAACTTGTGCTAAAATAAAGCATTTATTATATTTCATAATAAAATAAAATATAAAAAAAGCTCACTTTACACATTTCAACAACGTAAACAATGTTTGATGTACGGTGTCTACAAAGTATTACCAATAACAGTTTTGCTTAATAATTATTATTATATATAAAAACTAGTATAAAACCCTGTCCTACGACAAGTCCTCCGCACAATTCCTTTTTGGATCCATTTGCCGAAAACACTTTTTTCTCTTTTTAAAGCTTGATTTTTTATTCAATTGTTTTTTTAAAATACAAATGTACAACTTTAAATAACACTTTACGAATTGAAGCAGTGTTACTGTAGTTAGTGAAAAGGTAGTTAGATCAGAAACTTACTCTTGTAAAAACCTAATATTTTCACTGATAAGTATCAAATATGTTTTCTGTGCATACTTTCAGGCTGAACATTTTTGAGAACAGTATGTCTTGTAAAAGTACTTTACTGTCAAAAAATAATTACCGTTTGAGAAATACTGTGTGCGAAGCAGCATGCTTGCCTTATATGCATTAAGAGGTGCATACTTTCAGGCTGAACAGTTTAAGTGATATTGGGCACGGATCAGAGTGCTTGCCATTTATATATTCAGATTATTTATTATATAATAAATTTATAATTACATATAAAAAATATAAAAAGGAATGTAGTGTCTGTCCCGTTTTACAGTGTAATGCTTGTGATGCATAAAATTTTACTTAAAAGTGTAAATACACATTTTTTGTAAAAGTTAATAATTTTTTAAAAAAGTTTATTAAAGATACAGTTGGTTTTAAAATCAGAAACATATTTTTACAACTTTAGAACATTCACACTTACTCTTAGAGTCCCTTTCTTGAGTTCCTATCGTGTAGTGTCTGTCACAAATATACATTTGTTTGAGAAGAAGTATACACTGTAAAAACACTTTATTTTTATATTATTATTGTATAGTTCAACTTTAATTAACATTAAAGTTTAATTTAATCTTTAAAAATATAAAGATTATGCAAAACATAATTTTTGTTGAGCAAACATATTAATTTGCCAGTAATGTATAAATATTTTTTGTTTATATTTCCGATGTAATGACTTTCGCAAATGTTATATGAACAATTTTGCTAGATCTGTTTTATTATGACGAAATAGTTTTATTTCTAAAATTAGGCTTTGGAAACTTATCTGTCGTTAAGTTTCTAGGTCAAGCTATCTTAATGTTCGTTTTAGTGGCTGTCAAATTTCTCGAGTTTTTTATTTTCTTATAATTTCATAAAAATTCTTGAAATTCCTGCACTAAATTGGAAAACAAAGTATTAATACTCTTTGCACCACGGCGCAAAAATCACTCAAGACATTAAAAAGAATCCCCACATCTTTTTTATCGATCCAAAATAGTGTTTCACATCATTAGACTTAATGTTTATATCATATCCAATGCCAACAAGAAATTATCTCACACCCGCCTTAATGTGGTGCCTCAGAGCTCAGAGATACCAAGTTACACTTACAGTTTTACGCCCCTCCGTATCAAACATGCCTGCAGAGAATTGAACCTGCACGCCATCAAACACAACTTTAACTACAAATAATTCCATCAACGCGATGCTACATCAAACCCCCGCCAGCGTTGCCCACTTGAGAGTATAGCCAGAGTGTTGTGTTCCGGCACATGCCGGAGGATTCCCACTGCGAGGGATGGGGATGGTGGAAAAAATGTGGCCATAAACAAATCATAGCATATCTTGCGGCACCAACCCGCAGCTACAGCTGACAGTGCTGCCAATACCGCTTCTGTCAAACTGCCTACCGTAACCAGCATTGCTCGATGCCATCATCGAATAGCGCACACAGCTGGTTCCCGCTCAAGACACGCTGTTTTCATTGCAATAAAATTTTTTTCCTAAAGCGGAAAAATTACAGGAAAACTTTAACACGGCAAAGATGTTGAGCAAAGTGCCAACAAATGTAAAGAGTATCTGGAAAATATTTTATTTTTTTTTTTCCAACTACATACATAGATGAAAATGTGTAAAATAATCGAAAGTGACTTTGGCTGCTTGGGTTGCCATAAATGTTTTAACACCTTGAAATAGCCAGAAAACAAAAACGTAACAAAATTAGGCAGACAGCCAAAGTGACTGGTCAAAAAAATAGAGTAAAACAATAAATATGTGATAAACAGCTCGCTTGTTGGCACGGTAATTTAAAAAAGAAAGTTTTTTGACATGAATCTGCATAATTTTCAATTGGAATTCTTAACTTTTCAAGAAAAGCAGTTAGTTTTAATTTTTTCATTCAAAGTTTTGCCAAAAGCGTTGACTCAGTGCTGCCAATCGTGAGTGCGCCAAAGTGCTGCTACTGTAAAATTATTTAAAAGTGAAATAGAGTATATAATTGTTATGTAAGGCATTTTTTTATGGGGCCCACATTTTGTTTTATATTTTTTCTATTCCTCCACTTTGAAAAATGATATTTTAAATATTTATAAAGGTTAAACGGCAGCATGAAAAAAATTAAACCTCTCTAAAATGATAACATCTCCAATCTCCATTGCTTGTACCCAAATTTTTTTCGTTGTTTTTTTATTTTTTTGGTCAGCAATCTACACATGTCTCAATATAATACAGCTCAAGTACGATGTTGGTTCTAAATAAAGTTTTATTGCAACAACCATTTGCGGCAAGTTTATGTTGCAAATGTGAAATGAGTTTGTTGAAATGGCCTAAAGGAAGGCTTGCTTTAGCTTCGGCTTGAGTTGAAAAATGCGTGTGTGTGTTGAAGTGATTGTTAAAGGTATCTTTTAAGTTAGTTTTCCTTACATGAAGCTATGTAAAACACGAAAAGATACTTATTTTTATTGCTAGTACATAGTTAAAATGGAAAAATTAAGCATGAACGTTGAAGTGTGCATGTCTGGCTCTGGGTTGATAAATGGCTTATTTATTTTGGTTCACAAATCTAGAAAAAATTGTACTAAATAAAAAAAAAAGTATATTGCGTAAACTTTCTCATTACGTTTGTATCGCTGATAAGGAGGTATAGAAAAGTAATATTTAGTCTTGATCAGTATCACCTGAGCCCATTTCGCTAGGGCAGTCTCTCAATGTGATTACAGCCGCAATTTTAAGGCTATTATATTGAAGTTTGGTATGTGTGCTTATATTAAAAAAAACAAAGATCAAGTTCCAAAACGAGCAAAATCGAATGAAAACCACGCTTTCTTTATCAAATCAACGCATTTACATACAAAGTTGCTTTAACAAAATGGTAAAATCTCTAAAAATGCCACAAAAACTAATGTAATCAATTGAAATTTTGCATATGAACTTTGGTCTCAAATGCTCACCAAATATTTCAAATTTGTCAAAATAGTATAGAAACCACGCCTACCTACTAAACAAAGTAATTATATGAAAACAGTTACGTCTCTAAAAATTCCGCAAAAATTAATTTAATAAATTAAAATTACGAACGTATGCTAAGAATATAAAAATTCAATTTGAGTTTGGAATTTGGCAAAATTGATAAAAACTTGACCAATCTCCCATACAAAGTGACGTAAAAAATAAGCATAATATTATTGCTAAATAATAAACATGACTTTTGTAAATTCCACAAAAATGTGTATGAACAGCATATTTAACACATAATCTTCCATATCTTAAACGTGTTTTGCATTTTAGTTTTCGCAAAATTGGATGAACACCACAACCGTAATCTATACTAAGTGACATCATCAAACTTTAAAAACATGCATAACTAAGAATATACTGTGGGGTTTTCTAAACTTCGACCCTCATAAACCTTATAAAAAAAAGTTGCAAAGGTTTTTGTTTATTTTTAGTAAATCACAAAGTTTTTTATAATCACAAAAAGGAACAGAAGTGGTCTTATAATATTCATAAAATGAAATCAATAAATTCTATAAAAAATTATGTAAACATAAAATTTAGAGATCTTTTTATAATTAAAAAACAAAAATTTCTAAAAACGTGTGAATTTCATCGATACCTTAATATAGAAAGGTCACTAAAATTTTGTAAATCAGGTTTTTTGCAGATGTCTTTAGGTCATCCTTTGGGTCATCCACCCGAAATTTGACACAATCCAGCCGAAAAAAACTTTTTTATTGTCAGTCAGGATATTTCTATGTTAAGGCAACGAAAGAAATTAATGGGAAAATCTTTCAGTCAAGCAATTCTTCGCTTTCAGTCAAATTTTAGAAATTTTTTCAGTTGATATATTACTGTTCACTAGATTTAAGATAACTAGATCTTAAAAAATGTTTAACTTAAATTAAGTTAAATAAACTGTTGCAATTTGCTGTCTGTTTCTGTAATTGTTTTTTATTAAACTTTGAAAATAAAATATTCTTTTATTTGCTGTTGAATGAGAAATTGAAAGAATTCCTTAACCCTTTATAGGGCAGAGATGATGATATGATATTCAACCACCAAAATTTACGGTGAAATACGCTGGGAGAATATGATATTTATATTGTATACTTGAAATGTACTGCTTATGTTGGGCTAAGCAATTTTATATAAATTGGAGAAAATCGACTCTTTAAAATCATTTTTTATGTTCTTTACAGAGTACCAAAATTCAGAACTAGATAAATTTTTTTAATTCTTTTAAATCGTTGGCTTACTTAAAATTCTAAATTCTGTGTTTTTTATAGAGTGAAATAAAATGTACCGAAAACGCTTTGGTACTAGAAAAGTAGGTACAATATAAAATTGTATCAAAAAAGTACAATTGTACCGAAAAAATATCAACCCTGGTCTGGCTAGACATGTGGTTTACGGAGAAATTAGATCCTTGGAACAAATTTAAAAACTTGCGCACTTTATTAAGTTCAACTCATCCAGTGTAGGGCATTACTCAATTAAAAATTATTCAAATAACGAATAACAAGTAATATTTATTGTATATATTTTCAATCAGAACTCAGTATCAAGTATTTTTAATTTTATTCTTTGTTTAAATTTCAAATAAATTACTCAAAACTTTTATTCGTTATTCATTATTTGAATTTGTGTTCGAATAAAAATAAAAAAAATTGAGCAAATTCATCCGATATATTGTGAAAATCAAAAAATCAATCATCTATTTAGTTCCTCGATAAGTGATTGGCATCTCTCAAGTTTTTCTTCTACCACCATGAGAATGTTGTAGGTTAAGAATTTGAAATAAAGAATATACTGGCCACAACGTGAGTGCTTCTAGTCTTAAGTGTGAGCCTCTTTTAGTTTTAATTAAAGGCACGTGGAATTGTTCCTAAAACTTCGTTTCACATTTGAAACAAGTTGTTAAAAAGCTGTCATCTACATATCTAAACTTAGAAAGTCTTAGCAACGATGAGTTTTCAATTTTTTTATCCACCAACGTACTCGAACTCGAGGTAACAAGTACTTTTTCTTTATATACAAGTTCTTAAATTGTAAGTTGGTTATTAAAGTTAATGAAATATTTTGCGGACGCTAACACAACAGAAGGTTGTCTATCTATGCTCGATGGGGTGGCCCTTAACTGTATGCGAAATATGTTTTTAAAAATTGAATATGTGCGGTGCCCTCGTTTGTTTCTTATCATGTCAAAAGTATATTCTAAAAATTTCAGGAAAAAATATTAATATATAAACGTGCCTCTTGCGACCTTAAGTTGAAAATCTGATTTATATGGGGAAAAAGTGCTCTTTTTTTCTAAAAAATTCCAATAACTTTTTTTAAGTCCATATTTTAAAAGAACTGGTCTCGTTTTTTATTTTATTTTTCTTCAAAATGTTATCTCAAACATGAAAAGTAGACAAAAATTAACAGAGTTGTGATTTTTTAATTTTCGAAAAAAATCTAATTTTTTTTCTTGTTGTATTAAAAAAATCGCAAAAACCCAAATTTGAAAAAATTTCAGTGAAATTTTGTGGAATTATTTTCTTAAATAATATTTCAAACACATACAAAAAAAATTTTGGGATTACATTAAATGCCATGGTCGTTATGAAATTTTTTAGTTGAAGTGTACCATTTTGGAAATTTTGAGTTTGGGTATTTTTACAGAAAAAAAAATCCCTAAAAATTTTAAAATACAAAATTTGAAAAAAAAAAATTACCAAGAACTAGATGAGAAATAGTTGTGAGCTATTTTGTGCAAAAATTTAAGTAAACCAAAATTCGGATACCAAAGTTATAGCTTTTGAAACTTAACTTTTTTCCAAAAATTCTCAAAGTGACTGTTTCTGGCATTTCGAACACAAAAAAGTCATACAACAATCTGAAAAACATCTATGGAATTCACAAACGTTGATATTTCTCGTGCTATTTGTTATTTGTGCTGTTCAAACCATAATAATTTACATTATTACCCATGTTGCTGATCACATTGTGAATTATTATATTGTGAACAGCACAAATAACGAATAGCACGAAAAATATCAACGTTTGTGAATTCCATATATATTTCTCATATTAAATGAGTTCAATTATTTAAAAAATATTAATGATTTTAGTAAGAAAAAACTTTTGAATTCCAGAGGTGCCAACACATCATACCTTGGTTATTAAAAAATATTAAAAAACTCCAAAAACAAACAAATTTAATTTTCACTGCTGCTAATAGTCAATTCTCTGTATATTGTGTTAAGCTTTCACTATTTCCCATTTATTTATCTGGATTTAAGAGTTTTTTAAGATTTGGTGATTTTGGTGAATTTTTAATTTTAACCAAGCGTTTACGTAAAAACCTATAATAAACGCACACATATTTCTTCTTCTGGTACAGTGAATTTATAGACAGATGTCTAAATCAATAAATAAATAGACGTGTAGCGCACATTTAGTTCGACGTCCAATGGACAGTGGTGAAAAATAAAATTTGTTGGTTTTTAGGTTTTTTTAATTTTTTTTAACATGAAACCAAAGTACGATATTTTAATGTCACATATGATTAAGTAGCAAACTTAAATGTTCAATTTGTTCTATATAATTCAAATAAATGAATTCCAAATGTGTGAAATCATATGCGACTTTAAACAGTGAGTTGATCACAGCTTAATCACTCAAAAGACTACTGAAGAGGAAATGTCGCGATTTCCGAAACAGACTGTCTAGTCAGCTAAGTGATTGGCTCTATACAGAGTTGTTGTTGTTGTTGCCATCTTAAAAACTTACTTGTTCTAAAGCTCGTAATTATAGTTATTTAAAATGAGAAACATAGTTTTTTAGATTTTTTATGATTTTTTTTTAATTTTTTGCACAAAATAGCTCACAACTATCTCTAACACATGTCTTGGTAACTTTTTCAAAATTTCCATTTTTAAATTTTTTGGGATTTTTTTCGTAAAAATATCCAAACTCGAAATTTCCAAAATGGTACACTTCAACTAAAAAATTTCATAACGTAATCTAACGTAATCCCACAATTTTTTGTTTATGTTTGAAATATAGTTTAAGAAAATATTTCCAAAAATTTTCAATAAAATTTTTTAAAATTTGGAATTTTGCGCTTTTTTTAATACAAAAGGAAAAAAATTTGATTTTTTTCGAAAATCAAAAAAATCACAACTCTGTTAGTTTTTGTCTAATTTTCATATTTGAGATAAAATTTTGAAGAAAAATAAAATAAAAAACGAGTAGAGCTATAGAAATTTCTTTAAAAATTAAAATTTATTGAGTCAAGGTCAAGGTTCTAAGGCACCAAGCTTTGGGTTCGATATAATATTAATATTATTATTATTAATAATTTTTATTAATTATTATTGAAATAATAACTACTTAAACCACTAGCTGCCAGGGCTATCGGCTAAAAAATTCGAATTTATATAACATTTTTTATAAGTACTAAGCCCTCATCAAGGATATTCCTTGGCAAATATTTATAAAAAAAATTTATTAAGGAAATGTATTGGTACCAATATGATATTCAATGGAAGATTATAGAACTTTATCACATACAATTGATTTTATTTTTATTGTCTTTACTTCTGATTTTTAAAAACAAAAAACAGTCGTCATCATGAATATTTATACACCTACCGAAATAATTATAAATTTTTATTTGACTTTTTTTTAGTAATAACTTTGATTTCAAATAACGTTTTTACAGAACGCCACGTGGAAATCCATTGACGAAAATTAAAAAAAAATCGAAGCTCACCATGATGAAGGGATTTCCAACCGCAAAATTGCGATATTATTAAAAAAGTCAAGTTGTGTCATTGACAATTTTATAAATAAGGCTGACCAGTATAGGACCTCTCAGTGATCAGGAAGAACTTCACTTATAAGTGAATTGATAATTATCAATGACAGAGCCAAAAGGGAAATTAAAAGACCTGCTGTTAAGGATAATTTAAGCGCAAAGGAAATAATTGTTAAAATTAACTTGTAAGTCGGTGTACGTCGTGTGCAACAAATACTGAAACAAGATTTGGGATCCTCATTTGAAAAAAAATGTGGCAAACCGGCGCTTTTGCAATGACACAAAATGGCCAGACTTCGTGCGGAAAAGAATTTCCAATGAAAAGAAATTCAATTTGGATAGACCAGATTTTTCAGACAAATATTGGCGTTGCAAAGGTGCTCCCAAAGTTAAGCGTCTGCACCGATACTTTGGTGGAGGCTCCTTCATAGTTTGTTTGGGGAAGTATGGGCTATAAAGTATGGGCACTCTTATTTGCTTCGTTAGCACCAAGATGAATTCGCTGTATTATAAACAACTGCTGGATGAAGTTCTTGTGTCCTTTGGAGAAGATATTTCTACCTCAGAATATGCTTTCCAACAGAACAATGCAGCTATTCACCGCTCTCAAAAAACTACAGAGTTCCTAGAGTCTAGGGGTATACCAAATGTCGACTGGCTCTTAGTCCTGATCTGAACCCTATCGAGAACTTATGGTCCATACTATCAATCAAAGTTTTCTATCATGGCCGTCAATTGAAGGACCTAAAGGAGCTGAAAACGGCAATTCAAGAAGAGTGGAAGAAAATTGATCCCATGCATATTCATACTTTGATAAACTCAATGCCAAGGCGTCTGGAAGAATTTCTTATTAAAATTATTTTTATAATTAAAAAGATTTAGTGCCTTTATATTTATTTCGCACAATCTTTAAGTTCCTTTTTTGTTTTCTTCTTTAATATGTTTAAGAAAAAATTTAAATAATTTTGAATCTCATTATTTTATGTTTAAATCAATTGAATTGAATTATTAAAAATAATTCTTAATTCGCTTAAAATCACGTTATTTCTTGCTGCCTTTATAATTATATTGCTGGGTGTATGCATGCTTTCGAGTTAATTTTGAGAAAAAGGTTATATTTTTGCTTTAATTCCCTGTAAAATAACACAATGTTTTTAAACCTACCCTTAATATCCACATTATATTTAAAAACTTAATCATTACAACCTGAAAAAATTACATTACGTTGGAAAATATGTATTTTAAAAATGAAAAGTTAATGATGACATATTTTAATTACAATATTGTTTTTAATAATTCTAAAATAAATAATATTTTTTAGAATTATATATAAGCTTAATGCCAATTAAGTTCATGAAGCAACAGGTTGCAACAACAACAAGTTCTTTGCGGAACAAACCAAGCAGACTAGACAGCTGTTTTTTTGATAGCTACATCAACTCATCGGTAGTCTTCTGTAGTTTCTGCAGTACCATCCACTTTGATAAGCTTATACGAACACCTTCTGTTGAATTAAAGCAGAATTATTTTAATTCTAAATAACAGAACATTTTAATTTTTTAAAAAATAAGTTTACCTTGGGAAAAAATTTTAGAAGATTAGAGTTACGACTTTTAAACAATTTAAAAAAAGAAAGTATAAAAAAAACATATTTTTGTTTTTCAATATTTATTCTGTGAAAAATGACATATTCTGGTTATTGTAATTAAAAGATTAATTTAAAAAATTGAAATTCAAAAGGAATCAAAAATGAATTTTTCTGAATTAAAAAATGTTCATATAATTTTCTTCAATAAATAAAATAAGTTGGGTTTTTATACCCCCACGTTTAAAAAACGGAATGGGGGTATATTAATTTTGTCACTTCGTTTGTGACGCCGATAAGGAGGCGTGGCCGGTATAGAAAAGTATATATATTCATGATCAGCATCACCTCTTGAGTCAATTTAGCCATGTCCGTCTGTCCGTCTGTCCGTCTGTGTCCACGATAGCAGCCGTAATTTTTGAGCTATCATAACGAAATTGAAAATATGAAAATTATACAAAAATGGAGGTCAAGTTCGAATCTGAGCAAAATCGGATGAAAACCACGTCTACCTCCCATACAAAGTGACTTAACCAAAATGGTAAGATCTCTTTAAATTCCACAAAAATCAATTTAATGACTTAAAATTTCGCACAGTGTCTTAAATATTTATATTTTGAGTATTAAATTTGTAAAAATCAGATGAAAACCACACCTACCTCCCATACAAAGTGACTTAACCAAAACGGGAAAATCTCTTTAAATATATTTAACAGTTTGCTTAAGACTTTATATATACTCTAATTCGACCGTAGGGGTATTTTAACTTCGACCCAGTCGAAGATAACTACTTGCTAGTTTTAAATTATCTTCAATCAGATTTGAGATAATCGAAATTTTTTTATTGGAAAAGGTAAACTATTGGTTCTAAAAGCAAATTTAAAAATTTATATTTAAACACCTAAATATAATATTTAAAAATATATTCATAACTGGTTGAATTTTTTTTTTAAAAACTATAATTTTATGGTCTTAATAACCTTATTTGTATTAATTTTTTGTATACACTCCGACTCTTGGAAGGACTTGAACTCCAAAATTTTCCCTTAATATTTCTTTAAAAATTAATCTTTTTTATAAGGTAATTTTGTTATTTATTATGTTTTTACGTAAACATATTTTAATTTTAAATTTAAGGCAATTAGGAATTAATGACGATTGCAACATTTTTTTATAGGTTATAAACTGTTATGTAAATTTAATATTAAATTTGTAATATATTTTATCTCTGTAAAAAATTGTACAAAAATACGTTGAATTGAAGTTTCAGTTAAACTTTTCAAAAGACATTGAAAAAACTTAAAAATTTAGATTAATTGGCCAGAAATATGACAAAAATAGAAAAATGGTCTCTTTTTCAGAAATTTCATCGATCAAAAATATATGTACTTCTTTTAGGAAAAAAACACTCAAATCAATTAAAAAAATAATTTCAAATGTTATCAAATTCCTTTTAATTTTTTTTTGGCAAGAAATTATGAATAGAAACTAAATAAAAAAATTAAACTTTTAAATTGAATTCATTGGATTGTTAAATCTTCACCATCACAAAATTCAATTACACGGTATCCTAAAAAAAGAACAAAATATGCTCTCTACTTTAAGCCTCATCGAACCCAAAAATCAGTTGTATCTCCATTTTATTCCCATTGCTTGCATATTATTTTAGAACGAATTCAAAGTATACGAAGCATATTTAAACACATGTCAAAGAAAAGTCAAATGGCACAAATCCATTGAATCCTTTGTTATAGGAAAGCCTCAAAATAATAATTTGTGGGCCCAAAAGGAAGAAAGCAAAAAACAAAATAACAATGTGCACTCTCACTAACTTCTTGTTCCACTTGGATTGCTTTTGACTCTACTTTTTTTTTTGCATTTTTAACCTACCACTAAATTTCAATCTCCTCCACCTGCTGCTCCTAGCCAAAAACAGAGGAAACAAAAATGCAAAAAAAAAAAAATTCAATCGTTTATAATTGCACTCCAACGGCGTGTAACTCAAATCCTTTTACAGCTCCCTAAACATGAACTCCACACGAACCGACAAAGCAACAAAAAGAATAGAAAAATTCCACAGCAACAAAAACAAGGGAAACATCTTTGGGGTAGGAGGTAAGGTAAAAATTTTAAAACACGTACATGGCACGCAGGACGACTACAAAAACAACAACAGAGATGACGACAAAAAGCTAAAAACGAGTCCTGGTGAAATTATATGCGAGTCACGTTTAGAATATGGCTTCCAGGACTGTGCAGATTCAGCCGCACATCATCAACGGCGGCATCAAAGCAGCATCACTGTCAACATTGTCATCCCCACAAACACTGAGACACACTGGCACACACACACCTACAGCTATGTTGCTGTATAGAGAACGACAAACATATCGTTTGCGTTTGTCAACACAGAATTATGTGCAAATCCTTTCAGTATTTTTCCAACTTACTCGTCGCCCTCTTAACACTTGCGTCAGCTTTGAGCTTTGCGTCACTTGCTGCTTGCGTCACTTTGCAGTTTTCACCCAACGCATTTTTTAACCTTTTCAATTACTAGCCACACATCGGGCTACCCACGCCACCCAGTTACACACACACCCACCCCTTCTTACACAAGTTGACATGAGGTAGATAATTTTTGAGGTCGTGCTTTGGAAATTATTTAAAAGCTTAAATGTTGAAAGCGGCAGCATTTCCGGCCGCCATGTTTATTTGTCAAAATTTCATTAGGTGCGAAATGCATGCATGTCATGCCGCTTCCGGGATTTTGTCAATATCAATTATCAATAAATAAAAATTTGTTCGAAATCCTTTACACTCCCTTTTCGTGTTTGCACCTTAGGTGCCTTCAATTACAGTGTTGCTTGCTGTAAAATACAGAATTCCCCCTTTTTGAATTGTCACACGCATTAAGTCAGCTTTGTGCGCCTACAGGCAAAGCATCTGCTGCATGTTATTGTTGTTGTTGTTGTTACTTTTGGCGCTTACCTTGTTTGCAAACCTGGCCAAAGCATCCTGTTGGGCGTTTCGCACTGAGCCTTAGATCCTGTTATGCTTTTAATTTCTCTTCCTTGCAGCTTGTTTGCTTTCTTCGGCTTAGCTGTCAGCACGCTGACTATCTATCCATGCTGCAGCTCCCTGCCACACCTACCACCTTTGCTGTTCATAGGTGTGTGTGTGTGTTTTTGTTTCTGTTTTTTTGCGAAATTACTTTGCGCAACAACATTTATGCCTGCGAGTGCAAATTTCATGCCAAAGCTAGCGACAACACCGACCATTTCTTCTGTTTGTATTACTCCCCTGACGCAATGGCGACAGCATTGATGGTGTAGTAGTTGTCGCTGATGTCAAAGCAAACGTCAAAGCAAAGGCGGCCACCATGCTTGTTTGTGTTCACGTTCAAGAAACGGAAGCATAATCAACAACATTTGCAATTAATTTAAGTGGATTCGCACAGAGTTGAGTGTGTAGCGCAGTGTTGTCACCTGTGTGTGTGTGATGCAGCGCAGCATGTTTTGGCGTTAAATATTGAAATGAACGCGAAGTTGTTAAATTTGAGTAGATTTCTTTTAATACTTTATGGGATGTGGCAGCGGAAGGAAAAGTGGAGGAAAGGTGGAATTTCATCTTTTTGGAATGAGAGCATTGCTATTAAATGGAACAGTTGATGATTTGTCAAAAATTATTTACAAAAATTTTCATGAATTAGAGCACAAAGAGCTTTTAATACAATTGAATGCCTTATTGCAATAACGTGATAATCCACATTATTTCAAAAAATCCATTTTTTAAATTCCTTTTTTTACGAAATGTAATACCAATAACAATCGTTTAGAATACGGGTTCAGTATAAAACATGTAAGACCCCCTACTTAAAGTTTCTTTGAACAATTCCACTATATTTATAAGAAAATTTGTGTCTAAAAACTTTGATCTTGATTATTTCGATTTGCTAACTATGTGGCATATTCAGGTTCTTGCAGTAAGCCCTTTTAAAAAATTCGAAAATTCATTAGAATAGATAAATATGGAGAGAACATTTATTTCTTGTAGTGCGAAATTATTTTACTTGATTCCCAAACATGTTAAACCAATTCAAATTCCATGAATCAAGCATTAAAAACTAACTGTTGCAAAATTATTCTAATGATGAGTACACAATTCTATAAATTAGTTTAATTGATGATTTCTTTAAATGATAATAAATTTCTTGATTCTAGCTAATAGTTGGAAGAAAACTGAAATAAACACAATAGATTCTTAATGCAAGCTTATACTAAAACTCATCAAGAAATAGTATTCGTGTATTTAGAAAATGTTTTACTTGAGTACAGAAAGTGTTAAATTAATAGAACTAAATTGCTTGTATCTACAATAAATATTAATATTTAGTGAATTCTGCAGCTGCAGAAGCAAGCAAGACTGCAAGCACTCTACAAGTGTTTTGCTATGGAATAATTAAAATAACTCTTTGTTAAAAAATTCTGCAATAATTTGTGAAAATATACAAAAGTATACAAAAATGGATCCAACCAACAGCATCTCATTTTATTAAAATATATAAAATATAAAAAAGCGTTAATCGAAAAATAGTGTTGCAATACGAATTGCTCATGCGAAATCATTGAAAGTGGACAAGCAGAAACATTTTAACACTATGTACATACTTTAAGATTGATATATAATTTTAAGCAAAGATGCAACTTCTTAAGGCATTTCATATTTTCTTGACACAAGAAAAGTAAACAATATTTAATACGAAGTGAGCCCAATATTTTAAAACAACTTTTTATTAAAAATTATTTTTAATATTTGACCATAACAAAATGTTAATACTATCTTGATGGGGTCATATATAAATGCTCTCAATTATTCAAAATTTATTCTAAGAATTCTTTATTCCAAGAATAGGCGATTTTAAGAATAAGTATGTTTAATCTTGATTCGATTTTTGGAAGTCGTACTGAGCAGTCGAATAAAAACAACAATAAAATAAAAATTATATTGAAAAAATTGATTTTTACGTTCCATATTTTTTCAATAAAATAAATTGAATTCTAAACAAATACATATATAGACGATATTGTGTGCAAACTTTTATTGCAATTTATTGACAATAAAATATTCGTCAAGCTTTATAAACGAATTCTGCCATGAAAAAGAAGGACGTTCCTAACACCTCGTGTTCTAAAAGCCACCAGAAGATCAAAAAACCTCCAGATAAAATTACTTCCAATCATTCGAGTATGAGTAATAATAGTTTGCCAATACCACCCGATACGTCATCGCAAGTCTTGCGCCCTGGTGGATCTGATAATCAACAATATCCTGAAGACCGAATGGACTCAACTAATATTCTCTCTAACTCTCCAGACAAGATTTTTGCTGCAGATCACTATTTGAACTTCAATGCACATTTACAAAATTCAAACTTACCAACTACTTCTGATGGATTCCAGATCCCAAAGCGAAAACGTCCCAATTCTAGTTCTACTCAAAATGCTGATACAGCTGGTAATGTATCCTTACCTAATTTAAATTTAGATAACAATACAGGACTTACTCAAAAAAGCCAAAATAGATTTCAAATCTTACAAGATTTATCGTTTGATAACCATATTGATAACCATATTGATAACAATACACGTGCTAAGCATACTGCTGTACAAAATTTGGTCAGAGAGGGACCGCAACATATTCCTAAAAATGGGAAAAAATATTGTCCACCAATTTTTCTTTTTAATATCAACATTAAAAAACTCGTTGACCAACTTAATGCTAGAACCCCCAAAATTAATTATAAAATTATAAATAAAAGCAAATTTAAAAGTAAAATATTTTTTGAAGATCTAAAGGTTCATAATGAAATGATGATCTTACTTAGAGAAAAGGGTATAGAGTCCTATTCCTTTACACCCAGTGAGCTTAAGCAGCCTAATATAGTCCTAAGAGGGCTTTATCATGGTACCACTGTTGAAGAAATAAAATCTGATATAGATTCACAAGCTCCTGGAGTAGTGGAAAAGGTCTCTAAATTTCTTACGCGGAATTCTAAGCTAAACAACGTAGATTCTGGACTTTTCTTAATTACTCTGGTTACTGGTGGAAAGATTGGGGACCTGGGTAAAATTAAACACATCTTAAACCAAGTAATAACATGGGAAGCACCTAAATCTAATCTTAAAGAAATTCAATGCAAACGCTGCCAGTACTGGGGGCACATTGCCAAAAATTGCAATAAAAAATTCGCATGCATAAAATGCAATCAAAATCACGACCCAGGTCAGTGTGCACGTTCGAATAAAGATTCTTCCCCACCGTTCTGTGTTAACTGTAATCAAGAAGGACATCCAGCCAATTACCGTGGCTGTCCAGCTTTTAAAAAATATTTTGAAAAAAAAAAATTCCTACTTAGGGAAGCAAGGGAAAAAAAGTTGGCTGTTGAAAATAACG
Source organism: Dichetophora obliterata (assembly GCA_963920525.1). Taxonomy (NCBI): domain Eukaryota; kingdom Metazoa; phylum Arthropoda; class Insecta; order Diptera; family Sciomyzidae; genus Dichetophora; species Dichetophora obliterata. Next base: position 47,341,434 of record OY986438.1, on the reverse strand, counting down.
TTTTCTCAGCCATTCACGGATCAAGTTCTGTGATTCCCGGGAAATCGTACGCAAGCAACTTTTTGTCAGAAGCATCTCATAAAAGATCAGCCAATATGAAAGATAAAAGATCTTCAATTATAGATGAATTTTTAAGTTTATCTAATTATTTTAAAGACACGTCAATATTAACCCTTGAAGATAAAATAAGAAATTTCATTTCCACTTACAAAAATCTTCCTAAGGATCAAGCCAAAAATGAGTACATGATTTTACTCAAAGAAGTGTTGATTAATTATGGGCCATAATTCACTCACAATTCTTACTTTTAACGTAGGATCTTTAATTGATAAAAGTAGACAAATTGATTTAGAGACAACACTCAATCACAATAATATAGATATTGCTTTTCTACAAGAAACTCATCTTTCTAAACAAAAAAATATTTTCATAAATAATTATAACTTTATTCGTGACAGTTCCCGACTTGGAACAGCTATAGCCATTAAAAAGAATATTAAATATATTACAACGTCAATTCCTGATCTTATATTTCCTAACTGTTTGATTATTATAACCTTACAAATAAATTTTGCTTTGAAAAAAATATTATTGGGAAGTTTATATTTTCCAAGTAATGCTTCACCATCTCAAATGCTAGATGCATTAACAAAAATTCGAAACTTTTCAATAAATTTTGACAATACAATTCTTGGGGGTGATCTGCATGCTAAAAGCCCAGACTGGGGTGATTGCTTGGAGAACCTTAATGGCAAAACATTAAAAAACTGGCTTCATTCATATTCTCTTGATTTTCATAGAATCTGTGATATAAATCCTTCGTTCCCAAATGGTTCTTCATACCTTGATCATTTTTTAATAAATACAAGTAGTGTTGACACCATAAATAATAATCTTTCAATTTCGAGCATCCCTACTTTCTCAGATCACTTCCCCCTAAAAATTAAAATAACGTTACCAGATTTTGATTTTATTAAAAATTCTCCACGTTCTTTCAAATCATTTAAAAATACTGTTTGGACCAATTTTCGTTCGGATTTAGACACTGCATTGGAAGAAATCATTCCACCTTCAAATAAAAATCTTTCAAATTCAGAAATTGATCAGTCAATTAAATTATTTACTACAGCAGTTGTCTCTACAATGAATCTTCATTCTGAAACTATTGATCTTACTTGTAAAACATTTTTAGTTCCAGATAATATCATAATTCTCTTTAATTTAAAGCATCAATGGCAAAGCCAGTTAAAAAGTATCTATCATATTAACTATAATAGAAAAAATTCTGAATATAAATTACTATCAGCGCAAATTAAATTACTTAACAACATGATAAAAAACCAAATAAAAACTCATCAAGCAATTATGCTTAATGATAAATTATCTTAAATAAAACCTGGGCCATTTGCTTATAAAGAGTTATATAGATTCATTGGAAAAAGAAATTCTAAATTTTGCAATAAGATAGAATACAATGGCAATTTTATTCATGATAGTTTTGAAATTGGAGAAAAATTCAAAAATTACTTTCAGAACATCTACAGGGAAAATATACCTGTTACAGCAAATTTCAACTTGATTGATACAAAAATTAATGAAGTTTTTTCGGAGTGTACTAATCCCATTTTTACTTTTAATGAAAATTTTAGTTCTCTTCAAAGTATTCCCAACGTTTATTTTATCAATGCGAATATCTTGCAAAATCTTGTAAAAAATATAAACTCAAAAAAATCTGCCGGCCCTGATTTAATTTCAAATTTTATTATTAAAAAATTAACACGTTCGTCTTTTAAATTCTTATCAATAATTTTTAACAATTGCATCAATAATGGTTATTTTCCTTTAGCATGGAAAATTGCTAAAATTATTCCAATTAAAAAAAAATCAAACTCTTTTATCATGAATAATTTTAGGCCTATATCATTGCTATCGAACCTAGGGAAACTTTTGGAAAGAGTAATAAAATCTAAAATGGATATAAATATAAATTTACGATATATTCCTGAACATCAATTTGGTTTTAAACCAGGCCATTCAACAGTTCATGCACTGCTTAAATTACACGATGACGTAACAAATAATTTAAGAGAGAAATCCTGCACAGTAGCAGTTTCTCTGGACATAGAAAAAGCTTTTGATAAAGCATTTCATAAAGGAATAATTTATAAATTAACTAATATTGGTTTTGATCCTTTTTTAATAAAATTATTTTCAAGTTTTTTTAACGACAGGGCCTTTTTTGTCCAAATTAATAATTCATTCAAACTGTGGTTCCATCATGAGTGGAGTACCTCAAGGTGCAATTTTGGCCCCCCATCTATATAATATTCTAATACACGACTTTCCTCATGAAATAAATGGCTCAAAAAGCATTCTTTACGCAGATGATTCACTTATTTATGCTCACAATAAATCTCCTGCTGATGCTCTTCGTTTAGTTAAAACTCATCTTAGAGTTATCAATGACTACTATAAATCTTGGGGTATCACTATTAATGCTGCAAAATCGCAAGCCATATGTATGAGAAATTCTTCAGGTAAATGTAATAGGAAGGTTGTTCCAGAGAGCAAAAATCTTAAATTAAGATTCAATGAATCCGATATTCCTTTTCAAAATAAAATAAAATATCTCGGTGTAACTTTTAATAAATTGTTTAAATTCAATGAACATGGAAGACTAGCTATTAAAAAATTTGCAAAAATTGCAGCAATGTTTTCAAGACTATTTTACAGCAAGTCACTTAGTCAAAAAACAAAATTACTTTTATATAAAGTAAGTATTCGTACTGCAATTTTATATGCATTTCCCATCTGGTTTTCAATCTCTCCAACAATTGCCAGAAAATTAGAAATTTCTGAAAGAAAAGTCCTCAGATCTTGTGTGAACAGAAATTTTGAAACACCAACTAAAAGATATAGTAATTACTATATATATAATAGAGCTCTTATGGCTCCCCTTTGCACTTATGCATTTGATCTTCAAAAAACATTTATTAATAAACTTGAATTTCATGAAAACTCTTTAATTAGTGAAATATATTTGCGTGAAAGGGAACACAATTGGTCTAATTCATGTTACTTGTCTCCAATTGGCATCATAAATGATACGTTTTCTTATTCTGCTAACCCCACCTCTCTGCCCGAATTTTACAAAATTAAACTGCCAAACACACACAGAGGTTGATATTAATTATATGTTAAAAAAAAATTTCTTAGACTTTTATAACTACGTATACTGAATTAATTCAGGAGTTAGTAATTATTTAGGATATTTATAAGTGTTTTTTTTTAAAAATTTAGTAAAATTTTTTATATATTAGATTTAAGTTATATGTAATTGAGAATAGCTCCTCCATGTCAAACTACCAAGTATTGAGCAAAACTTGAAACACTTTTTTTCAAACTATATTAAATTTATATTATATCTGTTAATTTTAACATTCAATATAAGCTAGTTGCATTAAAATACATATCTGTCATCGCTTTAGACTATACAATATAGTCTAAAAATTTACATTATTGATAAAATGCATTGTAACAATCCAATATTATAAAGACTCAATAAAATTGAAAATTGAAATTGAAATTGAGTATGTTTAATCTTTAAGTAAGTTTAAATAATGAGAAATTAGTAAAAAATTTACAATGAATAACAATTAAATAATGAATAACAAATTAATGCAAGACAATAAAAATATACGAAATAAATAAAAATTCTTTGTGATTTACATTCTTTAGCCATCATTTGAATAACTAAGCTGAATATTTCAAATGAAAAGTTCAAGAATAAGTTCATTTTTTGAAATTGAATGTAAATTGGAAATTTTATTTAAACGTCGATTTGTTGAATAAAGCATTATATTGTCATTCAGTTTTACCTAAAATTCTGAATATAAATGCATATTTTACCACATTATATGGTTAAAATATTGATCCAAAATACTCCTACAAAATTTCACTGCAAGGCTTTTTGAACAAGATTTGTCTACAGCGTACTTCATTGGAAAAAAGTATTAAACACACCGTTTCAATTTGTATCAAAACAATACACAGCAACAACAAAAACTAGACACGCGAAGCAATACTTTTTTCTGTACGAAATTGTATTACTTCTCGCGTTGCTTGTCGTTGATGTGCATTTTCGTAATACAAACAGCAGCGGGTAATTCAAAAATATAAAACATGCAATGAAAATTCCTACTGAAAATTTTCACAGTGAAAATCTACTAGATTACATAGAGAAAAATCATATTCCTATTTAACCAAATATTTTGCTTGATTAAAAAAATTTAAAATAAAGCCTCATTTGCTAAAATCGAGCACAAAAAACTAAAGTTAAGAAAAAAAAAAATTTTATGATGAGCATTTATTTCCAAAATTGAGTGAGTGATGATTGAGTAAAATCATTGCTTGAAACAAGAATAAAATACTTGATTCCAGAACCTGGAACATGATTTCAATCACTGAATTAATAACGTAATGGAAAATATTTCAGTATTAAGAAAATTGTTAATTTAAATCAATCAAATTGTTATCAACTCAAGGAAGGAATCAGTTACTCAAAATTTTGTTCAAAATAGTAGAAAATCATTCATTTGAAAGGAAAACAAATGCAAAAATAATTCTGTTTTGATTAAACACTAGCACACTTTTGCATCAGAAAATTTCTCCCTCCCATACCTAGGTCCATCGACTACATCATACAAAAACTATCCTTTGAAAGGAAGTTCGATGTATCCATTCCCTCTCGTGAAGAGTGGGAACTAGGAAACCGTTCACCTCACAATGACATTGAGATCTTTACTGATGGATCAAAACTAGGTGGAAAAGTAGGTGGAGGAGTCTACTCAGAAGCATTTACCATTAATTTAGCTTCCAGGCTCTTTGATCATTGTAGTGTATTTGAAGCTGAAATCGCTCCTTTACATGGAGCATTAACTTCCTTTCGCTGATTCGCTTTTGTGTGTCGATGATTTTAAAATTTGATTTTGGAGCATTTCACTGTCACGTACAGACAAATTTAACTACTTTTTTGGGGTAATTTTACAGCCAATTCTAAATGAACTCATTAGAAGTGAAGTAATTTTGCCTAATTAAAAAGATTACATTCTGTTTTTTTAAGCGTACGTTCAAACTTTCTATATATTTTTTTAAACGCAAGAGCAAAAAATTAAGACATCTACTGTCATGTTTCGAACAGGTTCGCAGAAGATTTGATCATCATGCTTAATGAATTTATGTATATCTTGCTAAAATGAAATAAACTAAAATCTTTCTCTTAAATAATAGCTGTGCTTTTTTCTAAAGTAGTTGTAAAAAACAACGAAGCGAGTGTGAATCAACTTTTAATGTAATAAGCGAACGTTTTTTACAACTAGCTTAGAAAAAACACAGCTAAAATCATAAAATAACTTGTTTTTAGCCTTAATCGGTTCTTTGTGTAAATTTTACACACTTTTCAACTTCAAGCTGATAGTTCTTCCATATAAGTTCATCAAATCGAGCTAAAATTTTGACTCAATGTAAAAATCGTATGCAATATTTATGTTTTCGACGTTTTTTTTCACGCTAGGTGTCGCTGCTACCCTACAGAAAAAATTTCCGTAATACGTTCTTGTGTGTAAAATTTACACATTATAATCTTGACGCGCCTATGTCATTGTTCTTCTGCTTTATTTTTAATTTTTGTTTCGATATTTTCCCAATTTTTATTTTTTTTAAACTAGCTGAAACCCGGCGCTTTACTATCACGCCACCTTGTCTGACACCAATAAAATGTTATGAGTTGAACGGCACGTGTAAATTGTGGTCGAATACCGAAGCTGTGCGATCTGTAATTGTAAAGCTATTCGATATAGCAAATTTGGGTAGTTAAGGAAGTGCCACACCCCTTTTATAATGCAAAAACCATCCCTGGATGCGTTTAATAACTTCCTAAAATTTCACAAAACCGAATAACGATGCTGTGCGATCTATTATTCCAAAGCTATTCGATATCGAAAATATAGGGGTATATTTGAGGTGCCACGCCCCTTTGTGCAATAAGCACCAGACTTCACAAGAACATTATCAAGACTTTGCTACCGCTTCCCTGAAAATTTCATAAAAATTGGTTCAGCGGTTTCGGAGTATTTACGTGACATACACACATACATTTTCACACACGCCAATTTTTAGTATGGTTGCCGATAGTAAGCATATAAACAAAATTTTAGTTTCTTACGATCAAAACCGTGCCGATGAATGGAATTTTTTATGGTTTGTGGGCGATAGCGTAAACTTGGGAGGTACCACGCCCACTTGTCCAATCGACACAATATTTCCCAGGAGCATTCTCAATCGGTTCAGCTGTTTTTAATAACTATATACGTGATATACAGACATACATACCCACGTACGCACATCCACTTTTATATATATACTAGCTGAAACCCGGCGCGTTGCTGCCACTCTCCCTTGTCAAACGCCCATAAAATGTTATCAGTTAAACAGCATGTCTAAATTGAGGTCAAATACTGAATTCCGAGACTGTGCGACCTATATCCACAATGCTATTCGATATAACAATTTTGGGTTGTATAGGAAGTGCCACGCCCTATTGATCACCCCTCATAGAACGTAATCAATTAAACTGCATGTGTACATGGAGGTGGAATACCGAATACCAAAACTGTTCGACATATAACTCCAAAACTATTCGATAACACAAATTTGGGTTGTATGGGAGGTGCCACTCCCCTTTCCCTACGCCCATAAAATTTTGCCAATGAAACTGCATGTGTAAATTGAGGTCGAATACTGAATTCCGAGGCTGAGTTACCTATAACTCCAAAGCTATTCGATATCGCAAATTTGGGTTAGGTTGGTGGTGTCACACCTCCCCGACAAACTCTAAAAAAATTTATCAGTAAATCTGCATGCGTAAATTTTGGTCAAATACTGAATTCCGACGCTGTGCGACCTTGAACTCCAAAGCTATTCGATATCACAAATCTTTGTTGTATGGGAGGTGCCACTCCCCCTTGATCAACGCTCATAAAATGTAATCAATTAAATTACATGTGTACAATGAGGTCCAATACTGAATTCAAAAACTGTGCGACCTATAATCCCAAAGATTATAGGTCGCTTGATATCTTTAATTTGGGTTAAATAGGAGGTTTCACGCCCCCTTTTCGTACGCCCATAAAATTTAATTAATGAAACTGCATGTATAAATTGAGGGCGAATACTGAATTCTGACGCTGTCAACCTATAACTTCAAAGCAATTCGATATCACCAATTTGGGTTGAATGAGAGGTGCCCCTCCTCCTTGTCCAACTCCCATAAAATTTTATCACTGAAACGGTACGCTACACCTGCACAGCAAGTTTCACTATAAAAATGTGTAGAACTCCGGAAGTGCCATTATTTCGAAAAAGTGGGACTATATTTAATGCGACCACGCCCATTTTTTGTACAGTTACTGACAGTAACTATCTGAACAAAATTACTAAATCTTAGTTTTTACGATCGAAACCGTCTGATATATATCCTTTATTTGGTTTGTGGTCGATAGCGCAAATTTGGCTTGTATGGGAGGTACCACGCCCCCTCGTCGAAACGTTACCAAACCTCACAGGAACACTCACTCTCCTCGGCAGACATTGTTCTGCCACAGACCACCTTACTGCCATATACGAAAATGTCAAGAAATGCAAAATATATTCACCATTTCCAGTATAGCTGCCGAAAGTAGCCATATGCACTAAATAACCAAATTTTAGTCTAATACGATCAAAACCGTGCGAAATGTAGCATTTTTGTTGTTTTGCAAGCGGTAAAAAGGGGTGCGGGAAAATATTTCCCATGAACCATCTCGTAATCGAAACAAATCGACTGCCCAAATTTCAGCTCAATTTAGGTTAAGACTGGCGCACTTTACTTCACTCGACGCTAACTCCCTGAAAAGTGAGTTTAACTAAAGTGGGACAGGCCTATTTTTAGTGCACTTGCCGACAGTAATTTTTGTCCAACACGATACAAACCGTTGAAATAAAACGTTTTCATTGGTTTGTGGGCAGTAAAAGGGGGGCGTGAAACCAATTTTTAGTACAGTTGCTGACAGTAACCGTACAAACTAAAGCAACATTTTAGCTCAATAGACCCAGTAGTCAATTTTAATGATTTCTCAAAAAGTGGGTGTGGGTGTGGCTATATAGCGATGACGCCTTTTTTTAGTTCAGTTGCCGAAAGTAGCCATACAAACTTAGGTATTACATGTTAGTCTAATACGGCCAAAACTGCTTGAAATATAGCATTTTCACTGATTTGTGGGCGCAAAAAGGGGGCGTGGAAACCAATTTTTCGTACAGTTACTGTCAGTAACTACACAAACCAAAGTACTAAATTTAAGTCTTATACGACCAAAACCGTCTGAAATAAAGCATTTTCATTTCTTTGTGGGCGGTAAAAGGGGGCGTGGAAACCCATTTTAAGTACAGTTATCGACAGTAACCGTACATACTAAATTGCAAAATTTTAGCCTTATACGACCCAAACTGACTGAAATATAACATTTTTATTGATTTGGGGGCGGTAAAAGGGGGGTGTGGCACATTTTTCCCTTCAACCTTCTCGTACCTGAAACAAATCGGCTGCCAAAATTTCAGGTCAATCGGTTTAGTAGTTTTGGAGTCTATAGACATCACACAGCCAGACACACATCGTTTTGCTTTTTATATATATAGACATTGATTTGTGGGCGGTAAAAGTGGGCGTGAAAACATTTATATATAGTGACCGCCTCTTGGAGCACCTATACAGTAAGTTTCACTGTAAAAGTGTATAGAACTCTGGAATTGCCATGATTTCGAAAAAGTGGGCGTATTTATTTTACGATCACGCCCATTTTTTGTACAGTTACCGACAGTAACCATCTGAACAAAATTACCAAATCTTAGTTTTTTACGATTGAAACCGCCTGATATATATCCTTTTTTTGGTTTGTGATCGATGGAGCAAATTTGGCTTGTATGGGAGGTACCACGCCCCCTTCTCCAATCGTTACCAAACCTCACAGGAACACTCTCAAGATGTAGCTTTATTTTTCCTGAAAATTTCATAAAGATCGGTTCAGCGGTTTTGGAGTCTATACGTGATATAGCCACATACCCACCCACATACCCACATACCCACATACCCACATACATACATCCATTTTTATATATAAGATAGATTTTTTACTTGATTAATCAATTTAAAATTTTTTTTTTCAAATTGAGTAAAACAATGAATAAGTAATTACTTTTAACTTTTAATAAGATTGCATGCATTTCATTCTTCGATAAAAATATTGCTCCTGAAAAAAGTTTGTAAAATTTACACACAAGGAACCTATTCATTTCTAGAAATAAGGTACCGATGAAGGTTAATAAGTTTTAATGTTTTGTTTACGGTTTACTTTTCTTTATATGGTAAAGAGCTCCTTTATATGGTAAGTAACAGATCTAAGGATTTAAATTTCATTGTAAAACCACACAAAATCGTCTTAAACTAAATCTGCTGTGATCATAATGTGTATATGTGTATATAATACTAAAATTTTAAGTACCGTCCTTCCATTCATTTGCCACACTGCAAACATATTTATTGAAAACTTACTTAATAAACGCCTGAAAGTCTGCAATATTGTGCTCGAGACAAAAGTTTGCTATTTGTTAGTCGCGCCCTTATTTTTACTTCCGCCTCAGCTTTTTTGTTGACGCACTGTCAACACTTTGACACTCTAGCTGCCATGATTGATTTTTGAGTACTCAACGACAGGAAGCGGAAATTAAAAAACTTTTCACATATAAAATTTAAGTTGAGGCAAAGTTTAGAAAGTTTATTGATGCGATTTTATTTCAGTTTGTTGTGTTTTGTTTTTTAGTTATTGTTTTGATTTGATTTGAAAAAGTGTAGCTCTTTGAAAAACTGAACCATTATATTCCCCTCCCTTTCTTCTCTCTTTGTTTATATAAGAACTTTTTTATGACAACACATTTAGAGGGCAAAATTTAGAAGAAAAATATTTAAGAAAACGCATGCCAGAAATTTGTTATTCAAACTAATTTCTATGGAAAATACATATAACTTAAAACATTCCTAATATCTGGTAAAATTCTTGAGCTGTTGTTTGTGTTGTGTTGTGTTGTAGCAACAACAAGCAGCAGCAGCTGCTGCAGCAGTTCCACATTTGTTGTTGTTGCTGCTGCTGCTGCTTTTTGTGCTGTTTACACAACAAATTCACGACGTTTATATTGACTGGAAAATAAATACAAATAAATAAACAATGTTAAACAAAAAAAAAAAAAAAAAAATAACACACACAACCTACAACAACAACAAGAACAAACCAATAAAGGAGTCAAATTTTGTTGCTGCTGTTGCATAGGGTTAATTGGTAAACTCACGTTTTTGTTGCTTTAGTTATTTCTATTTGCATGCAACAAAATATTTTTTTAAAGCCAAGCAATGATTTTTCCAAGTAACTTCATTTTCAGTCTTGGTTTGTTTTGTATTTAGCTTTTATTGCTATTGTTGTTTTGTTATTTCAAGTAGTTGTTGTAGGTTGTAGTGGGTGTTTGTGCTCCCTCCCTTTTTCTTCCACTCTCATAAAAATGCAGCGCTAAAAGTTTTTCAAAATCTTCTTTCTTAGAATGGGGCTTGCTGCATAAATGTGAAGCATTTATTTATTTTCTTTAAAACTGAATTGTTGAAATTTACATAAATTTATGAGTTGTTTTTGTATTGATTGATTGCGTTCCAAAGAGTTTTTTCATGCGTTTTAATTATGTAAATTTGAAGTGTTCGAATACTGTTTTCCGATTACACACAGTGCTGCGATAAAAGTTTAACATATGTTTGTCTGTTCACTTTGAGGCATGGAAATGAGTTGATACAAAAGGATCTTGTGTAACGATTTTTTTTTTAATTTATATACCATATCACAGAAAATAAAGTTTCATTTGCATTTGAGTCATAGTAGTTTTAAAAAATGATCAACTTAAAACTGAAATCGGATAAAATTTAATATCAAAATATCATTTTTTATATTAAACCTTTCAGTATTTTATTCGCTCTGTAGAAACAAGAAAGGATGTTGCTGTTTACGATATTGCATAGCACAAAAATGCATTCAACAAACGTTCTCTTCGTCTTACCTTCAAAACTCTTCTCTTCTTCAACTCATCAACAGCAACAACAACATTTATGAAAGAGACAAAATGAACAAAAACCCAATCGTCAGATTTACACACTACACAAGGCAACAACTTAAAACATACAAAATTAATAATACGCGATGGAGATATCAACTTGAAGTTTGTATGGCGCATTTATAAACTTGCGCTGCAAAACTTTGAAGCAGCAGCAGAAGAATTATATTCTGCAGAACAAGAAAGAAAAATAAAAGATCAGCTAAAGCTATGTAGTTATGAAGAAATAAATTTTATTTTCAACTTCAGGGAGTTAAGTTTTTGTAGACTGAAGCCAGGAGCTAAGAAAGTTGCAGCGAGAAGCAGCAAAGGAGAGAAACCTTGAAACTCTTGTTGTTGATGTAACTGAGTGTTGCCTGAGCTGTCACGACTGTCAATTTGACAGATAAGCACTTGACGAAGTATGAACAAAAAACAAATGCAGATACGTGCAAATATATTATCATGGTCGCATAGGATATAAAAAGAGGATACTATGTGAACTGAAGAGTAAGAACGTATGCAAGAGTACCATAAAAATAGATTCTAGATTTTAAAACTGGGAGTTGAGAAGCTGTTTAAAAACGATTCGAATTCCATTAAATTTATTTTTAGACTCCAGTTTCCAACTTTCTTCAACAGTTGCAATTTTTTTACTCTAGAATTTGTTGACCCAATTTTGCAGATAACAAAAAATGAATTTTCACACGTGTTGCTATCAAATTGCAACATAAACTTAATTGATGATCTTTAAAAGTATCATTGCGACAAATTGCAAGTGACTGATTAAGAGGTTTAATTAACGTTATATGACTGAAGTTCAAAATCCAAATAAGAAGCCTACAGTTTGTATTTTCAGTAACAACTTCGGTTTTATTTGTAAAATTTAACCCTGTTGTGAAAAGAGTCAAAAAAATTCAAATCACAAACAAAAAATTTTATATATTGCTTATATTGTTTTTATATTTTCTTATTTTATTGCTAATAATATAAGTAAATGCTTTTGATCAGACACTCCTCAATTAAGAGAGGAAACTGTGTAAGGAGTAGCAAGTGACTACACTAAAAACAATGTACACCAAATTGACGAAAGGTATAATTAGTTCGACGAATTTTGTGTTTCAAACAGAGCTTAAAACAGACTTTGTCAAAGTTACAACAAATATTTTTTTTAATATATCAAATAAAAAATTTTTCTTGATTGACATATGAGCATATTTAGTGTTAGCTTAAAGTTGTGCTTTTTTCTGTGATCTTATTACAAAAATTTTTGAAATCCAAATCAGGACGCTTATTTCTTTACGTCTAAGCACATATACGATAGAAAATTTCATAAATTTAATGTTATTGTCAATATTTATCAATTGTTATCAATAAAAATATTTTACTTAATTACTCACTTTACTTCATACAATAAAGCCTTAAAAATTATTCTTAAAATTCCAAAACTTGGAAAAATATTTTGGCGCATAGTATTCAGCTATTTTGTGCAATAACTGAAGAAAACATAAATTCGGAAACTTAAGTTGTAGATGTTCAAAAATGACTTTCTCTCTTTGGTATGTTGCCAACCCTGGAATTCCCCACATTTTTTTTGCATGAAAATCAGTCATAAAAAATAAAACTTTTTCAATTTTTCATGAATGGTTTGTGTTGATAGTCCAAAAAAATTACTTTTTGGATTTTTCAAAAAGGTATATTTTTTTTGGTGGAGCTAGAAAAAAACTTTAGAAGCTATTTTTTGTGTCAAATTAAGTGTAAATTTAAGACATAGTTATAAAAATACTCCAACGTTAAATTTTAAAAAGCCAATGCACCTATGATATTTTTTATCTTCTATACCAGAGTCTATAATTGAAATGCGTAATTTTGAAAAAGGTTTAAAATTGTCGAACAGTGTAATCATCAATTCAATTATTAAATTTAACCTAACTGCAAAGTCTTCTGTAGATCTAAGATTTCTAGAGAATGTGATAAATGTATTCTTGAATTTTTTTTCGAAACCATACAACGTCTAACATGAGTGCAACTTTGTTGATATTGCGTTGCATCTTAAGCATAATTTTTTTTCTACAAACATGGTGTTTGCTTAAAGAATTTGATGCCAACAACTGCATGTGGAAGTTCATATTTCCAGGAAACGCCAACGCAAATAGTTGTCGCCTTATTATGCATAGCGTCAAGCTAAGCGAGCTGAAGCAGAAACGTTTGTCAGCAACATGCTGCTAACCCTAGCAGCAATATCTGATAGCTACTACAGATGTATAGCTCAAAATAAGTCAGAGCTTTACTACGGCTCATTAGAGAATTATTATGAATTGAATGGTTTTTATTAATTCGATGATAAATTAGGAATTTGATAATTTTTAAAATCTTATAGTAGTAAATTTGTTGGGAAATCTGTCAAATTTGACTATTAATTTGCTAAAA